>OMNW01035251.1:72484-96819 GCA_900303245.1 Selene dorsalis | reverse complement strand
CTACAGTAAATCTATCTATCTATCTACTCCAGGCTGCTGTTGTACCTCGCTTAATAGCGCAGATCGAGGAAACAGACAAACAAACAAACACACACACATACAAACACACACAGACGGAGTGCATAGAACAAACAATAGCTTGCACACGAATGTACACAGAGGGTGCAGCGGGGCCTTACTTGCTTTTCACAATTTGTGTTGGTGCACCATCGAGGACTTTTAATTTTTATAGCAACTTATTGGAGGTGTCAGGAAAGTCAAACATGAAGAGTATGAGAGGATATTATGTTGCTGTAGACCAGCGGTGTCGTGAGCAAACCTCTCGTTGAAATGAGAAACGGAGGAGGTGACGAGTCATCTGCTCTTATTGCAAGGATGCTCGTTTGAAATATGGCTTTCTCTGTCACACACAGACGTACCGTGGTCTCTCATAAATATGATAATATTTGACGGCGCTCATTGGGCTCCCTCACGTCAGTCAGGTATTGATTTACAGTTATGAGCTGCCTGCTGTGTATATCTAAACTTGTCTTAGATTTATATATGATTCTGGGAACTTCATTCCCACGCTCCTTCAGCTCTATGTGTATTTTAGCCAAAAAATAATCCTGAATTCAGTGTGCTGAGTCTTATGCAATTATGCAATATGGAAACATGTCACACTCAGCACTGCTAGATGGCACAGAAATGCAAAGTATATTCTCATTTCTTTGCCCATTTGCAGGTATATTTTCGGAGCTGACTCCGGGCGTCTCACCTTCTCCACAACTTTTATTTTTTCTCTATTCATTATTTGTCAAACATGTAGACGACCTACATACTGGCAGAGCACAGTCTCTCTTTTTTTTCATAATTAAGCTGTTATCTCACCATAATTAGGGCATTGTGAAATAAAGTGTAACCATTTTTCAATATATAATTTGTTATGCTCTGCTGAGAAAGCAAAAAAAAAAAATTATCACCATATATCAAATTACACTGTCCCCATTCTGTCAAGATGTGAGAAACCAAGCCAAGAAAGTGGAAGTAGTTTCTTGGCTGTGAATGGATTTTTTTTTTTTTTTTAACTTTTCTTGTCTTTTGCTTGGGGAGAAAAGTGAGAGCCCATCCACATGACTTTAAACTAGAGGCATGGGAATGAACTGATATGATTCATCTCTCTCAATTGTTCTAGAGTTGTGTGTTTTTGATACATTTCATCTTAGTCTATTTGAGTGGTGTCTGAGGCACGTGCAAAGTTTGGCTTACCTCCCTCTGTTCAGGGCAGCAACAGTGGTGCAAGGTCAAGGTCATGTACCATCAGCGCCATTACAATCTCTAACCACTTGCAACGAAATATCGCATTATAATGACTACACGACAACATGTCCTTCAACCTAAGCAGCCATAACCCGGACAACTGTGGCAACCTGAACACTGTGGTTTATCAGTTGCACGTTGATCTGACACTGTCTCTCAGGGATGGATACTTCTTATTTAACACACGCTTCGTGCCGCTTTCTGCCTGAGGAAGAGAGGGAAGTGTGTGTGTCACAGCTATGTCAGATGTGTGATAGAGATCAATGCCACGCTGTCATTGTTATGATGCTAATTTATCTCTTCAAACATGATGAAAAGTGGGAGGATAAAGACGAAAGCAGCATCTGATGCCTTTGTTTACGATCACTGACAATCAAAGCAGAAAGACACTGCCAGACAATGTCAGACTCATCTATTGTTTTCTTTAAAAAAAGGACCAAATCCCAGTTCCTTCAATTGATGCTTTAATTACATCATTGAATAAATTACTATTTTTTTAAATCACATTTCCTACATCTACATGAAGCAGATATTAACTTACATTTTACCTGGATTACATACTAATTAAATTAATGAGTGGATGCAGTATCAGGAGCACAGTAAGTGTAAACCCATACTTAATGATGGGATCCACTGAAGTAAGCTGAGAATGATTATATAATACAGCACACATTCTCAAATACAGCCTGTCTGCTCAAACTGACGTTGATATACTATTGATCTGCAATAGCAAATATGTCTCACAGAAACATAATCTCACCAGTATTATGTCAGTGTAATTATGAATCATTTGTAATGAAATTATCTGCTAAGTCGTAAAATGCTCACACAGATAATATATTTCACTCGTTTCCAAATGTCAATCAGGAGAGAGAGTAATACGAGGAAAAAATTTTCAGTAAAGTCAAATTTGTTGTGAACAGGAGGAACAGACTTTGGTGCTTAGACCCTGGCAGGAGGTGGATCACCATGGAAACAATCCATAGGTTAAGGGACTTGAATCTTCCCTTCAGAGCCTGGATATGCTGTTGTGTGGTGATGAGGGATAAAACTAGAGGAGAGAACGTCTCCATGTGAAGGAATCTTCTGATCAGATGGTTTGATTGCAGATCCATGGCTGAGGTGGAGATGTGTCACAGTCCTCACACTGCTGAATGACAGCAGAGAGGGGAAGAGGGAGGGAGGGGACAATTTGATTGACATCTCACAGGTGATTGGCTGAAGGCGATAATGTGAGGTCATGATTGGATGGTCATATGAATGAGTGGGTGGAGCTTGTAGAGAGCAAGGAAAGGTGCTCTTGGTTTGAAAGACAAACTTGAGAAGTGAGTGTGGGGAGAGGTGATGAGAGGACACTGGGGCTTGATCTGTATCGAAAAGGTCGACTGACTGTCTGACGAAACATGACTGATTGAGAAAACATTTTTAATTTATGGTTATAGAAAGACTTTATGCATCTATGGAAGTAATCATCAACCTCAACCAAACATCTAAGGCAAGAAGATTAGACACAAAAAGGTGGTGAGTGTGTGGATGCTGATGTACATTTTATTTTACAAACTGGAAACCACATATGAAAAGTACTAATAATGGTAATACATTCAATATATAGATGTAGATAGAATGGGACAGATACATTTCATAGAAATCAGGTGAGATGTTTGAGGTGTGTTTAGTTCAGTTGGTAGAGCAGGTGCCCCATATGCAGAGGCTACAGTCCTCGCTGCAGCCGGCCCTGAATCAAATCCTGACTCAGGTGGCCTTTTGCTGCATGTCATTCCGCCTCTCTCCGTCTCCCATTTCCTGTCTTGCTCTCAACTGTGCTATCCATCAAAGGTGAAAAAGCCCAGAAAATATGCTTTGAGAAAAAAAGAAAGTAAGCAAGAGTATATGTCATGCCTCGTACCATTTCCAAGTGAAGCATGGCAAGAGGTTGCCTTTGTTGTTTGTGTGTTTGTTTGTTTTGTTGGATCCACCCATCATCCACCGTCCATGACATGTGCAGGAGGAAGAAAAAAAAAACATAATCCAGGCAGGGGTTCATTTTCCCTTCAACTGTGTCTGGAAGAAAAAACAATTGTGTATTATATAAACACGTAAACAACTTCTACCCATTACCTATACATTTGAAAATCTCACTGTGCTACAAATCCTCAGAGATCAGCGAAGGACGGTTGATTGATTTGAAGTAGAAAATGTATTTGAAGAACCATCTGCAATCACGCAGCGGGGTCGACGGTTCAGTTATGTGCCCCCGTGTCTGGATAAAGCTTGTGTTGGTGCCACGGGCCTGTCAAAGCTGAGCTGAAGCTGTCATGACAGACAGACCCCACAGACAGGTATTGCTGTTCCAACCTAACTGCGATGACAGGGCGTCTGTGGAGAGGTGAGAAATGCTACATGCTAAGTGGCTGTCACGCGTTGGGTTGCACAAGAGCAGATGACAGTCGCTTATCCACGTAGGTGGACACGGCTGTCACAAGCACAGTTCAGAGGCTAAGTGATGAAGCAAGGCCGCTCCTCCGTTGGCCTTCAGAGTAAGAAACCTGCCGCCTCTAGGATTCCACTCCATCCCGGTGATTTCTGTTTGATTAAGCTGTGTTTAACTAACCTAATGGTTATCACAGAGCAAACAGTCTATGTCTAGGGAAATATAATTGAAATTGTGGCAAGCGAAGCCTAGAGTTGCCTATCATCATTAACGCTGTATAACACCAGTGCCTTTGACAAAGAGGTTAATCTGTGGTTCAGAGTGAACATAATGGTGCAGTGTCCTGAGAACAATTCATCATCCAATCTGCAGCAGCACGTATGAATAAATAGATATCTAACGCAATAGGTGCCTCCTTTCTATCCTGCAGCCCTCACACTTGTCTCGCTCAATTTCAGTCCAAATCTCCTTTTTAATCCAACCCACCTGCACAGCGATGCCCCTGGGCACATTTCCACTATTCTTTTTTTGGTAGGTTTCTTCAAAGAAGAAGAAAAAAAAAACACACACTCTCATTGTTCAATAGATTTAGACTCTTTGGTCCCCAGAGCAACAGCTAATGACTTGTGATCTCTCTGGAGAGCTTCCTAAAACAACCGCAGCCCTCCACATCAGATCATGACGACCCACCCGTAGCTGCATTTTGCGCACAGTCACTCTCTTTTTTAACATATTATAAAGCCAGTCGCACACCTGATGAAGCTTGAATTCAACGCGTATTCCCAGTTCACGTCATGTTTCCTTTGATCTCACATGTGTAACTGCTGTCTCCACACTGGCTTTGTCAAATGCCACAGGGGTGCAGCTGAGATGGTGTGCATGAATGCCTCACCGGTGGATTGTTATTAATTATCATCAGGTGGAATTATCAGGCTGATGTAACACAAGCTTGGGAATTTCACACCCCACAGTTACACTGGATTTCTGTGCTCTGTGCAAACAGTTGATAAGGGTGGGGAGGGTTTTTGACAGTGTGATGATCCAACGCCGCAGCATGTGACAAAGTAAAACTGCATCACCTTAAATATAGTGGATCACTTCAGTGGAATCTCTGAATTCAAAAGCATCTTTGTGATTGTTATGGTAGGGAAGTTTTCCCCTGGTTCACCTGCATGGCGCATTTAGGAATGATTTTGTATTAACAGGTGCCTCAGCACGTCAAATATGGAAATGATATTCACACTTTAAGTGCTGTATTTTAGCTTTTATGAGAGTTAAAGAGTGATGTCTCCATTGCTGGACACTTAAATACAACACAGATTTGGCATGTTTGTATTTATTATATATAGCATAGCTTACAACTTACAATTAAATATGCAAAGTTATGTTAAGTGTTAAGTACATTATCTTCAGTACCACATGTTTGTCATTTGGTAAAGACTCTGGAAAACAACAACAATAAGAAAACATACATCAAACATTACCGGCAGGAATGTAACATTTGAGAACAATGTTAAAACAGTATAGATAAAATACACATTAAAGCTGACACAGAGATGGTCAGTGTAATTAATGCATATGTTTCCTGTAACCTGCCTCCTTCCTTCAACAGGAGAAAGACGTATACCATCATAAGTGAGCTCTGTCACCCTCATTTCAACCCATTTTAGACTGTTCTTTGACTAAGGTGGTAAAGAAGGCTCATAAACTACAAAGCATTTACAAGCTATTATCTCACAACTAGATAAACTAGCACAAGTGGGCTCCCACTGAGTTTTAGCCATTAATCAGTATCACAGTGTGAGGATTTGATGTTGGCTGGAACAGGCATGAGCAGTAAAGGGCAGTAAAGGTACTTGGTTAGGGTAAAAAAACGATCAGGATTTTGATGACTGTGAGAATCAAACCTCAATTTCCTGCACAAAAGTCCTGTATTTGATTGACCCATCTAACAACCACACCCTCCTTGTGATGCAGACTTTCACACTCTTGTGTCTGCGTCTTCTTGATCGTTGTTACTGTGGCCACTATATTTCACTACAGTATATCTATCTATCTATCTATCTATCTATCTATCTATCTATCTATCTATCTATCTATCTATCTATCTATCTATCTATCTATCTATCTATCTATCTATCTATCTATCTATCTATCTATCTATCTATCTATCTATCTATTTATTTGGTCTAAAACTGTACTCTTTAAGGGAAAGGCATAATGCACCCTAACTCAGGTGGTAGAGCTCTGCTCTGTTCTGAAGTGAGAAGTCGGTGGTTTGATTCATCATTCCTCAGTTTTTGCATCAGTGTGTGAGTGTGCCTAGTTAATTAAAGGACGACAAACAAATTGTAAAGTACTTTGCATAAAATCATCATAGACTCACATCTGTTCTCACGATTCAAGTCAGTGTTGGCTTTTTCAATATTTCACTCAGACCCCATCTTCCCCTGACCTTCATCATAAAAGTAAAGCTTGTTCAAGGAATAAATACTGCAGGAAAAACAAATGGAAAACATTAAGAGTATAGGTTTGCAACGTTCATCAATAAATGATTACACTAATAAAAGAGAAAAGTGATTTACTTGGTGTTGCATTTCCCCTAAAACACATTAACCAAAGCAATTAGTGCGTATGAACATTTTTTGTGAGAGACGGGGATGAATAAGAAACCTGCATGAATAGAAATCCGAGAGAAAAGATGTGAGAGAAGTGATGAGCTGAGAACAGTCAGGGTTGCCTGATGTAATTTTGAAAATTAATAAGCAGTGAATGAATGTTTGCACTAGATGGTATTTTAATGGTCTGCCTTTTATCCACACCTGTAAGGATGTTCAATGCCCGTGACAAGATAGTTTGGATTTTGTGCATTTTTTCCATATTTATTGCAAGTTTAACAAGTGAATTCACAAAGATAACAGAGTGAAGGGGCTAAAAAGTCGACTAATCTGGAGTCAGTTAAATGTATCATAGAGAGGGGCCGGGGCATCTCAGCATTTCAGACTATCCTTGACAACTCCCATTAACCACTTCACACTTTATGTGCATCCCACACAGAAACTGCTTTGGTAGCCTATTTGGTAAATAATTAGCAAACAGAGGTTCTCAAACAACAAATATTCTTGGTTTGACAAATACTGCAAAGCTTAGCTTCTATTTGCTCAGAACACATGGACTCATGGATGTAGATTTGTGTGTTGTTTGGTTTGTTGTATGCAGCACTAACACCCTGCTATTCATTTTTTTTTTGTATTCATGCGTCTGATGTGGAGATTATTATAAGATCACACACTGTGTAGTTATCACTGGTAGCTGAATGGCTTAAATTCATGCCATTTGCTGTAAGCCAGTGCTCAGTGATGACTAGCACTAACCAGCGAGTTAAGTAGTCCAGTAGTGTTGTTTTTCCTTAGGCAGCTGATAGTGAGCCAGAGTGCTAATTTCTGTCTCTCACACTCACACAGACAAACACATACACAGTGATGAGAGAGGGATGTATGAGACTGCCATGAATGTGCTGTGGGATTATACAAAATCCGTACTAACATTTTCCCTGCACACAGCCATATCCCCCGCTTAGATAGGCTGTTGGGGATCTGGTGGCTGTTGGCTTAGAAGTGTTACTGATGGCACACTTAATGAATGTTGCCCCCTGGTTGTTTAGAAAATCAATTACAAAACTGCTCTTTTATGTTGCATTTTATGTGTAGTGCTCCTGGTGCTAGGTTGCTAATGCTCCAGTGCTTTCAAATAACAAGGTGCAGGATGCTTTCTGCAGGGAAATTGGAAGTCCGTTGTTGTTTGTATAGCTCTTATAAGCACACGCGCAGCAACGACTGAAGTAACTCAGTGTATCACTTTCCATTGATTGTCTCACTCGACAGCTTAGGGATGTAATATACATAATTAAGTAGTATTATACAAGTTGTGATTTGAAAGCGAAACCACTCTGCTCCTCCCACCTCCTGCTCTGTGTGGCTCCGCCCAGCCTTTCACCTGCTTCCTCATATTCTTTACTCACTAAGCCAATGCAGGAATCATGAGCTTGTCAGCCTGTGAGTCTGTGTCTTCCAGCATCTTCATTTTTTTTTTTCATTTTCAAATGAACATTTTAATTTGAAATATACACTAAAACATACTGATATCTGGTTGTTTTAACATCATATTTTATTTGGGTATTGTGCATTTGTGCTCTAGCCTCTATGTGATGAGAATCTTTGGTCCTTTAGCTGCACATTAGTATCCCTCCTGCTCTCCCATTATTTCCACTATAACTTGTTTCTCATCAAATGTCAGCAGTGTCTTAATTAGTCTGCTTACACAGGCTCACAATTGTCTAAGGGAGGCCCATTTTGTGCATCTCACCCAGGGATGATGTCATATTGCAATTAGAGGTCCTGCCAACAATGATGGTCAATGCTTTATTGTAAAATCATTTGCACCAGGGAATGTAATAATTGCTCCAATGATACTGTGTATCATGTCTGCATTAATTAACAATAAACTGCAGGGATGTGGGAGGTAGAGGGAACAGGCAAAACAATTGAATGCCAGAAGAAGAAAAAAAAGAGCAGAGAACAAGTAAGAGAAATCATTGTTAATGAAACTCAGCACTCTCATTTAAAGTTTCCATTAATTGCAAATTTAAGCAGGAGCAGATTATTAAACCCAGGATTCTTACTAAAATATGATCAAATGAAAGAAAAAAGGGGGAAATCTGATATAAAGTTGAACATAAAACTGCAAAGAAAGCTGCAATTCTCTTTATTGTCAGGGTTAAAGATCCTAGCTACTCATTTTCTTTTATTGTTTTATTAATCAACACTTTCATAATTTGGCAGAAAGCACAATTGATTAGCAAGAGCATGAGGTGAAGAGCATAGTAGATCTAAACTTTATGGTGTCCTCAAGAATATTACTCATCATTATGCTGTTTTTACAGATGGGGATATGGTTTTTTGTTATCTTTTTAATTTGATATGGACAGTTCTCTGTGGCTTTTGTTGCAGCGGATTTAGGAGACCGTCCTCAGTCAGCTTATTACAACTCATATTATTTTACTGTCCATTTTACTGTGACCTGGTAATTGTGACAACGAGGATATCAGATGATGCAGAATATAAAACAAATTGAAAACACGAAACGCAGGACTTTGACTCAGGAGGCAGGAACCATACCCACAAAACAAGAAGGTCTCCTAAACCTAAAATAAAACTGTGACCATTTCATACGCTTAATTCTGTGTATATTATACAGTAGTTACCATGGCGACAGATGGCTGTTACAGCTGCTGCTCGTGCACTCCCGTGGGTTGTATCCGGGGTGTAGACAGGGCGTCATTAACTAAACTGAGAAGTTGTAATATATGCCCAAATTCACACTGTTTCTTCCACACCCTAGGAGCAGGTGTCTTTATGAAACTGAAGGAGCCACAAGAGCCTGAGCCTTCACCAGCATCTCACCCGTGCATATACATAGATAACACTGTGCTCTAAACAATCAGCACCGTGCCATACATTTAACTGCATATACAACAAATATACAACAACATATTCTACTTCGGACATTTGGCTATCCCAGTGAATAGGAACAATATATCTTAATCTATACACATATTGCTGTTCATCTTCAGCCATGACCATGTAAACTGAGTGGATGCACTAAAGGCGGAAAAAGGAATGGAAAAGCTCCCTCAGTGGGGAACAGCAGTGGCCTGTTTACTTTGCAGAGCTCACACTGCAATAAGAGGACAAAGTGTATGGAGACACAGGAGGGGAAGAAACTGAAACAAACCGAGAAGCTGTGTGACAGTGCACCCTGCGGTCTGGTGTCATGGATTTTTAGCTGCACATTTACCACCTATTCAGTGAGCGTGGTGACGGCCAGGTGAAGCCAGAGCAGCTCCTTCTGGGACTGAGACAAAACACCAGCTGGATTCAGCACTATACAAAGCAATCTAAATACATATAGAGACGGGTGTCAACTGGTGGTGGCAGCAGTCTTTACAGTCATACTCAGCAGCTGCTTTTATGGTGTAGGAGTGCTTTAAGTCAGATGACTAAGATGTTTTTATCACAGTGAAATCATATTTGGTTTTAATCAATTGATCCTTTTTTTCCCCTCAGAGTATACATAATCAGTAATGACCTTATTTTTAATAGCTGAAATCAGATTTTATTTTGGATCCTTCAGGGCAGTATGTGTTACTTCTTCCTCTCTGTGCAGCCTTAAAATAAAAACAAAGTTCATTTTCTAAGTCCAAAAAAGTGAAATTGAAGAAAATTAAATGGCTTAAACTTGCAATTAAAAAGACATTTTTAGCAATTTGCTCTTATTACTTTTCATTTTGTCAATAATTGAAGGGAGTATTTTAATGAATTGTTATTAGCGCATCTCTGCATGTAGTTTCCCTCATTGTCAATCCATATAAAAGTCATTAGTTTAATTAAAAGAAAATGAAAAATAAAACAGAATATAAGATTTAATGTGCTTTATATTTATGAATCTCTGTATCACAAAACTTTTTTTGCTTCTAAAGTCAGGTGAAACAGAGCCAATCTTACCACACAGACAGATGGCGATAAAGTGAAGCCATGGTGGTTAATATTTAGGGTGCATGTTAAACGACCACTCAAGCTTTAAGGGGCATATGGCACGAGTCATACAGGAATTAAAAGGTTGGCGGGAACAGAAGGCCGATATCCCCCTCACCTTTTAAGCTGACAAAACAGCCTTTACATAATATATTACAATGCACATTGCACTGGTGGAGAGGTGACAACAATGCTAACTATTAGTTTGCCCAGTGGGAGCTCCTCAAGCTGGTAGAGTGTAGTTAATGCCTGCAGTTACACATTTCAATCCGGTAATTATGATGGGCGTCAAAGCGGTTTTAAGAAAAAAGAACATGCTCAGGTTTTGCTTTTGTGTGAAAAAAAAAAAAAAAACTGCTGATATTATTCCCCCCGCCTGCTGAAAGTGACATATGCGGCCTGATATGAATATTCTGATGCCAGCTGCTGCTCAGTATGAAAACCGGATAACTCTGTAATGTAATATTATAAAGAGTTCAGGGTAAGACAAGAACAAAGCGAGCTGGAGATTCAATCTGCGGCTCAGACACCAGGACACAGAATTGCACCACAAAATAAACCTCAGGCTGATGTGTAACAACCCCAGCAATATCAAGCAAGATGGCAGTGTTTGTTAAAGCTTCTGAAAGGAATCAATTCTGGTGGTCTGGTCATTCTGACACGTCTTACAATAACTTAACCTTCTATATGGAGAATTATCTAACCCTGATGCTGCTTCGAGAGGCCATATATTTCACCTTTTATTTACAGCAAACATTAATACAAGGCGAGGCAATTTTATTTGTATAGCCCGTTTTTACAGTTTGTCTCAAAGGGCTTTACACAGCATCACGACAACATCCTCTGCCCTTAAACTCTCACACTGACTGAGGAAAAACTCCCAAGAAAACCCTTTTAACAGGGAAAAAATAGGAGAAACCTTAGGGTGAGCAACAGAGGAGGGATCCCTCACCCAGGACGGTCAGACATGACATAGATGTTGTATACAGACAAGAAAACATTTAGACACAACTTTAATTCCCCCTGAATACATCAGTAGAAGTCATACACTCTCTACATTAATTGATTCCATCTTCTTTTACAAAGTCTCCCCTTTTCTTTAATATATATGTGCCCATGGAGACTGCCATTGAATTCATTAGAGACAATGAAGAAGCAGTGTGCATCTTTTCATCTGTGAAATACTGTGAACTCCCAACAAACAAGTGTTTTGATTGCTTGATGGCACCAGATCAGTTCCTGCTCAGTCCCTCCTTTTAAGATTTATAAAATAAACAGCTCCACCACCTAAGTTACTCAATGAAATACCTATGAAAAAACAAGCAGCCTATTAAAAAGGCAGGATGAAGCATAGTGAAAGATGGAGCACATGTGTATCTGATAGTCTAGTGCACTGTACATGGGACCAGTTTTTAGTTTCCACAATCTCTAAATCCATCACGAAGCATTCAACCAGTGTAACAAATCAAAATTCCACACTGGAGCAACATGTAAGAAAACACAATGAGCATTTACCTGTTGTGAACTCTACTGGTCAGTGTACTGATGAGTATGTAATTTGTTTTTACAGTGCTCGTGTTAAATACACTGTTATCATCTGTTTCCAATTTCTTCCACTTGAACAACTACCACCTGCCTTTTTATCACCTGTGGATGTAATATGAGTGAACATTCAGCACTGACACTGACTTGACAGCTGTTATTATATTGCAGTCCCTCTCATCCATGGTGGTACTTTGGTTTCTAAGACAACTTTTGTAACCACTATTTATTTTAATTACACTTCCTGTTTTCCATTTTCCTGCAAAAAATATATATGTTGTTTTGTGTCCAAATGGCAGGCTCATGGATGTAACAAGGATAGATTGGCACAAATTAGAGCCACACAAAAGAGACAAACTCCCACTGACAGCAAATCTTTTTCTGAACATATACATAAAAGTGCCCAGTGGTGGTTCTCATGTTTGTTGTTGTTGTTGTTTTCTTGCAGTGTCCACAGAGTAGCATGTCTTTTTTAATTTCTCATATTTCTTATATACAAAGATCGTATGTTAAGGGAGTACAGATTTTGAACCTATCCTAAATCCTAAACCTAACTATGCTATTACTGTTATTTCTGTGACAATGATGGTAAGAATCTTATTCTCAGTGCAGTCCTCATGTTTACTCTTGTAACCACGGTCCAGTACACCAGCTGTCGTAGATATGCTATTTCAGGAGACACTATGAGTCCCAGCAGAGGGTTGTTGGTACAGTGGGTTTAGAGAGAAGCAGTCTTTGTTATATGCAATGGGCACATACAATATATCAAGTGGAGAATACAATGTTTGCTTGAATATTAAATGAAATAATTAAATAATAGATATTAACTCCTCTAACCTTATAGGTCTTTTTTTTATATGGCTGTAACAAGAGTGGCATGTGGATCGTCACCATAGTTACTATATTCATGAGCATGTATTGGTTAGGTTTAGGAAAAGATCATGATTTGAAAAAAAAAAATCATACTCCCTCAAACATTAGCTGTTGTTATTTACAATATTAACAATATCATCATCTTTCTCGATCAATCATTGAGAAAAGGGAAAAAAAAAAAAAAACTGCGGGTTTTACATGAGGATCAATGATTTGGTAAATAAAAAAAAAAAAGTACCTCCTCAATATGAGATTATCTTTGTTGTCGCACTGACAATATAGCAATGTGGTTAACTGTTAACCCACAGATAATATAAGCATGATAACGTGATGGTTTCACATGGGTATCAAACCGATGTTGATCCATCTGTCCACTACAGCCTCCTCCTGACATGGACTCGGTCTCCTACAAGCCTGTTGATGTGTCTCAGTTCAGAGGCTGCAGTTCAAAGGCGTGTTCTCCATGGACCAGAGCAGATCACTGGTAAATGAGAAGGTCTAGCCTAACCCAAAGTGTGACTCCTGTTACCTAACAACCTGAACAGCTGCCGCATATTAAGCTGATTACTCACTGGGAGTTCTCAGCTTTTTCTCCAGTGGCACCATCTCCAGGCAATAATTCAAGCACAATGAAATGCATTGTGGGATCCAAAACGTGGATCCTTGAAATTCTGGAGATGGAGACTGCATTTGTCAACTGCCTCAACACCGCTTCAGTCACAGCACTTTTCCTTTTGTTCAGGTCATAATTACTATGATGTAACCTAGCAACAAAATAATCATGGGTCAGAATAATCTGCTGCACAAACCACCTATTGGCTTATGTCTCACAACAGAACAGTCTCCTAAGTGCATTAAAGATTTCACTGTTACATACTTCCCATACTTCAAGTCCATTAAGCATGCCAACCTGAAGGAAACAAGTCAATAAGCATTCAATATCTTGCTAGTGAAAATATGACAACAATTTCTGTAATAGTCTGTTAATAAGGTTTGGGAAATGCTTTGGAATAACAACCACACAAACCATCGCTGAGTTCTTGTGTTTTTCACTGGACTTTGGGTAGTTAGACAGTTTCTTGAAATTAAACACTTTTAAAAAAGTTACCCTGTCAGCAGGGTAGAAACATATTTCCATGGTAATAATCAGGCCAGTGGCATGTAAGGACAAAAACAGAACAAAACATGGCTCATGAGTTGTGGTTGGTAACAATGATGTGGAGTAAACAATGAGAAGGAAGACCGCAGTAACAGTGAGGACATTTTCATTTCATTTGCTTTCACAAAGCTTTCCTGCAACTTGGCTTTGATGTGGAACTGCAGGATTAATAGAGTGCAGTTTGTCAAACGAGGTTCTGTGTTTTTTTTTTAATGATTGTTGTTTTTTCACTCTTCACTAAAGGACTCAGCTGGAACAGTGTGGAAACCTCCACAGCACAGCTAGTTAACACTGATCTTTATGAATCCTCCCATTTACCAGAGGTCTTGTCCGATGCTTCCAGAATTTACACAGTGTGTAAGCGTTTAAATCCCAATAAAGCACAATCAGCGACAAGAAGAAAAAGTAGTTTTTACTTTTCTGAGTTTGATTTAGAGTCTGATTTACACAAGAATGCAGCCTTGCAGGAACATTCACCTGCACCCACTGCATGAAACAATTAAACAGCAGAAAAGTGTGGCTACAGCAGTAATGTGCCAGGCCCCATGGGGCTGGTGCTATCACAGAAGCTCTGCGGCTGTGGTAATTGTCTGAGCCTTGTGGGACATGGGCGGGGATGTAGCGCTTAGTCCTGTAGTCCATATTACTCACATTACAGCGGCACGTGAAAATGGGGGGAATAAGGAAGAGGTGAGAGCCGTCAATAACAAAAACAAACAAAACTTTGTGCTCATGCATAGGCATCAGAAAACATCCACACTGTTTAATGCTGCCATACCTTTTAAATAAGGGTCCACCTCCTGGACTGATCACATCCAGCATCTCACTTCCAGTCTTCTGATAAATGATGCCAATTATGTGACTCTGTCAGCAGACAAGAAAAGGATGTTTATCTCTTTAGAGGTACAGATATTCCTTTAAGTTATTTTTGAGTTGTTTTTAGTCTATTTTGGAATACTCCGTCTCACTGACCAAAGGTCCTCAGCGCCTGAAACGTCTTTCGTTTTGAGCACAGTAAAGCTCTGAAAAGCCTTTTCTCCTGACAGTGTCACATCAGCAACTGCGATTAACGTTCTTGTGCTTATCTCTACATTTGGTGTGAGAAAAGCTGTACATACTGCCAGTCTGGGAAAAGAAAAGAAGAAAGTGTATAACCAGTCTGTAATCTGGGGAAAGTGCTTACTGTACAGGTGCAGCAGGAAAGGGCTGCGAGATGATTGCCTATTCCCAGCCATCTCCTTTGAGACCAAACAGATCCAGCGAATATGGCCACCCCGGCCCCCATATTGTAGCAGTATTATCACTCCTAGGGATTCCCAGGTGGTCCAGGAAGGTCATCAAAAGAGATAAAGACGATAGCAGGTGCAGCTAAACTTTAGTGTGCCCTTCAACAACCAGACTGATGCCTCAGGCAGAGGTACTGGTGGAACGTGACAGCAAGGTGAGAGGAAAGAGAAACAGGCCAGTGGCTGGTGTCAGCAGGAAACCAATCCTGGGGGAGACACCGTGCTCGGCGGGGTAGCTGGAGTGTCTAGCCATCAAATGGACCATAGACCGTTTCAAGTACCTTCTGCTGGATACGGGATTCAGCTTAGAGAATGACCACAGGGCTCTGCAATGGTTAGAAACCACGAAACCCTACAATTACCTGCTGGCTGTTGTCAGCACATACACACTGCTTCACATTAAGTGCCCTCGAGTGTCTTTTAGAGGCAAGCCACTTCCCGTCCCACACCCCCACTGCACCACCACGGCATACAAATATAGACAGGTTCTGATAGTGTGCTTTTGTACTGAAGTATGTTGGACGTCATGAAACAATTAAATTAAATAACGGCTATAGCATTTAAGTGGATGGGTTTACATTGATAAATAACAGCTGTTTGGTAAATGGTTGATCATGAAGATGAGACAACAAAAAGAATCTCAGAGAATCTCTGCCAAAATCAAGAGTTTGACATATTGTAAAAGAGCAGAAAATGGCAAATGAAGTGAGACCAAAGAGCAGAAGTCTTGCAGATGAGCGGAACGTCATTTGCATGGAGAAGAACAAACCTTCTTTATGGCTGCGCAGCGAGTCAAGAAGCCCTCTAGGTTGTAGGCGGACATGTTTCCCTGTCCATGATCAAGAGAAGACTTTGTGAGCAAAACCTTAGAGGATTTACCACGAGATGCAACCCCCCTGGTGAGCTTAAAAAAAAACAGAAAGAGCAGGCTGCAGTTCAACAAGAACATATACACACACAAAAAAAGAGACCAGTAGACTTCTGTGACAAGATGATGGAACAAAAATCAACCTCGAGCAGAGCTAGGGAGCAGTGTTGCGAAGGAATCACAGCAGCAGCTGCTGCGACCGTCATCGTGTTAGCCTTCCTCGCTAACTCAGCCTTTGTTTTTACCTCAGCTATACATCACAGCAGGGAACTTTATTGTTCTTAAATCCCTGCGGGCATGAATGTGATGTGTTTGAAGCTGTATCATCCTTAAGGTTTTGCCTTTACTGTCACACAGATTAACAAAGAGCAGCCTTAGAAGTAAATTCTGGATAGGTTTATTTAATTTTATAATCAAAATATCATATTATGGCCTCTGTGTACATATTGTATCATCAGATTGTAGGTAACACCCAGCCCTAGTCAGAAAGCTTAGAGCTTTTGAATGGGGAAAACTGACAACTGCTTGGGTCCACAATAGCTGACAAATTTATGTATAAAATACAAATTCAATCTCATTTGTATAGCATCAAATTGTAACAAACATTATCTCAAGGCACCTCCAAGACCTTACTTTATTACAGAGAGAAACAGCTCCAACAGTTTGCACAAAGAACAACACAGGGGAGAGAAAAAACCTCTAAAGTGCTTAAAGAGGCTTTTTGTGTTGACACCAAAGTTATGAAGTCATTTATTTAGGTTTTTATTCTTGTTTTATCTGTAGTTTGAAAATTACGAGGTTTTGCACTTTCTTTAAAGGTTGAAAACTCTGACTCTGAAACTGAATAAAAAAATCTAAAAGGCAGTTTTTTTTGTCATAACGACACACATTGAGCAATATGAGAGCAATATCAGTCCCACTGTCACAGCTGTTAAAAAAGAGGAGCGTGCACTGACCGAAATGAACAGATCATGACTCAAAGCCACCACATTACCACAGTTACAGCTCGGACATGTGTAGCTGCCAACACAACTGGCACGCTGGCATGTATTGATTTATCAATGTCACCGCAAATGGAAGCAACACAGTGGGTGCAGAGGTATACAGGCCAAGTGCATCCAGACTCAGCGGATGACATTTGATCATTCAGCAGGACAATGATCCTCAGCATTTAGACAAAAGATGTGGAATACCTCTGATCAGCCAAGTCGCCTCGGTAGAAAACTGATGTTGATATCATATATGATAACTTTGTTTGACTTCTCTATATTGGTTTAAATCCATTCAATTCAAGCTGAGACTTGGCTCTATCATGTAATACCCATTATTTGATCTCACACTAAATGTGCTGGAGCTCAGAGGCTGAACAACATAAGATGTGTCCCTGTCCAGACACTTCTGTTCTGGACTGTAGGCTGCTGAAACTGCTCGATCAGTGTGAAAACTCCCCACCTCCACCTTGAAACCAAAGCAGGACCACACACACTGTGTGTTTTCCCCCTGAACCATTACATCTCTTGAACAGCAGCAGAGTTTCTGCTTGCCGTGTTGCAAATGCATCAGTGGGCACATTTTACTGTATTACAAACCTGTGTAATGGAAAACACTGAATAATAAAGCAATTAAGAAACTACCCAGTACACTGTGTGAGGTACATTAAGTGGTGCTGAACTTGAAGCTGAATCTGCAGTAAACAACATCACGTAGCTACTTTAAGCAGCTTAAAAATGGGTCCAGCCAATGGCTCAGCTTTTAATTATGGGAATTTATGGGACCCATGACCTGACCCTTCCTTTGTGCTTGCAGAACTTCCTTTCAAAGGCGTCTTCCATGAGTGGACACAGAGATGAAGATAATGTCTGTTTGGGTGGTGGCCACAAAAATGTTGGGGATCCTCTGTGGCTGTCTTAGGTCCACCAACAGCTGGAGATGACAGGATGCATGCAGATGTTCATGCATTTATTTGCTGTTCTTCATCTCCAACAAAGGTGATGGCCTGCTTGGAGGTTTAGGACCACTTGGCTCAGGCCTGTGCCAAATTCTAATAAACCGTTTTCTTTTCCTACTTGTGCCAGAGAACACTTGTGCAGAACTGCACTCCTGCATGCAGAACGCACAGGGCCACATTTACTAAAGCCTTTGCAGCTGTTGCTCAGATGTGAGATGTGTGTGACAAATCCTATCCCAGATGTAAGCATTGTATTTTTTTCAGCCTCTTAGCGTTTCCTAATTTGTACTAAACACAATGAATGGGAATTAGTCTCTGGCTCTATAAAGTGTCAGGGATCCACTGAAGTCAGTACAAATGTGATCCCTCTGGAACATCAATGTCTGTTGTCCTTTCAATAATTTCCTTTTTTCACCCAAAACCAACAGTGTCAGCCTCATGGTGACAGTTTAGTTAAGTGCCAGTTAGGTGACCAGAAAGGACAGGGTCAAAGAACACCTGTTCAAACTTCATAGCAATCCATCCAGTAATTGTTGAGACGATCAGTTTGAACCAAAGAGGGACTGACAGACCTCAATACAATTAGAAACCAATTCAAAGTCTAAAACAAAACAATTATCATGGATGAGTCTGTCACGATTCTTCAGCAGACAGGATGACGTCTGGTGTCTGGGAATCACTGCTCATCCTCTCTTTTAGTGGTTTGGTTATATTGATTTATTTTTTCTTTAATGTATTCAGGTATTGTTGAAATGCATTCAAAGAAAATTATCACAATGTGGTAATTTCCTTTCTGTGTTCCTTCCTTGACAAAACCCCTTGTGCGTTTGTGCTACAACATTTTCTTGCCAAAAGTCATAAACAGAATCATGAACATCAATCTATCCAATTATCTGCATCCATGCACAGTTTTAATTCAGGTGGATTCAAATCAAAGGCCCTCTGTCTGTGACTCACCAGTAACATCTTTGCAGTGTGACACCGAAACACATGGGATCACTTTTATTCATTTAGTTATAATTAGCTATTTTTCTTTTATGTTATACTTGTCTCGGTCAGATCCATTAACAGAAGTGATTTTTTTTTTAGCACTGTTCACAGACAGGTCACAGATTTGTGGAATTGTTTTTACAGTGTGTCCACAAATTATTGCAGCTTGAAAATCTCTACTCCAATGACACCAATTTGGTGAACCAGGTCCCCTGCTTGCAAAATGCTCCATAATTATAGTTCTAGTTGGATTAATCTACATTTCAACTGTCATTACAGCATACCTTAGAATCCACACATACTCTGTGTACTGAGGCTATATTTTTTAGCAAAGCATTCCAAACACTTACCTTAACGGCATTTATTCTGAAATTGAAATAGTCACCTGTATGCCCATCACAGTGAGATCACATCGTTTTTTTTTGTTCTTAAGACAACCTGTTGCTTCATCTCTTTCATAGGACTCAGTCAGTTCCTCCTCTATCTAGTCTTTCCTTTTGTAATGCTTGTAACCGTGCTGCAGCAGTCTTTTCATAAAGCTACAGCTAAGTGGCATCTAGGCAGCAGAGCTCCTTAAGCTAATGGCTAATATTGCTTAGATGCTCTGCTGAGTGCTTTTAGATACTCATTTGTGCTGGATGCCACCTGGTCCTTTAATGGCTCTCTTATTAGTCATCCAGTCATGCTGTACTGACACTGATGTTGGGCTGATGGTTTATATTTGTTCGTCCAGGGCAATGTGCGAGGATTATGGCTCCTTTATTTGCATTTATTTGGGTGAGTTAGGTTGACATTTACGTTAAAATATAAAGTTGATTGCCCAATGATTATGGGATGCTCGGCGCAAACTCCACATTTTCTCAGTTCTGCTGTGTGTTCTGTTGTGGCTGTGGAGGGATAAAGACTCAACAATGGAGGATTTCACTGCACTCTATTCACTCCTCTGTTCTGGAATTGTAGTCTGAATGCTGACACTACTGTTAACAATACAAGTGTGCACACACACACACGCGCGTGCATCAGTGGAATTAAGTGGGAATCTACAGAAAGTTGATAAACCCCCACACACACACACACACAGTTTCTGGCTGTCAGTTCACTCTGAATAAGTTTTGAAAGTTTTGAATAGGAAATAAGAGACAATTGTTCCATGACAAAATCAGGTGTTTGTCTCAGGAAAACTGAGATAAACATTTTCAACTTCGCTGCTTTGACACCCAAGCTGAAATGTTAGGAATATGACACAGCTGTATCATATTACCTTTTGAAGTATCTGTTGTTCTGGGTGCATGATTTCCAAAAACATCACAGAGTCTAAGAAGTTTGAATAAAACGAGCAGTTTCTGGCTGTCTTCAACATAACAGAAGAAAACATGTTGGATCTGAAAAGGACAAGAAACTGACTGTATAACTTTAACCATGGTTAACATGATATGTGTTTTTTTTTGTAAAGGATTGTATCGTAAAAGAGACAATAAATCAATATAAACATGAAATATGTAGTAATCTGCAGTACATGCAGTAACATCTAGTAACTTGACAACATTAAATCACCCATACTCTGCCTGGTTAGCCATCATGAAAATGTCCAATTACCTGTGCAGGTCCCCTGGTTATTATTATCCCCCAGCCCACAACCTTTACAGTGATTCCCCAGCCAGCTGCACCAGAGGATTTGGAAAACATAATGGTATTATACTAATGCAGAGATATCGCTGGATTGACATTTTTACTTATTCTACCGAGTGCTCCTATCAATTTTCCCACCCACGCAGCAATAGCTTAAGGTCTCTCTGTCACCAGAACATGCTTTTAACATTGCTGGTGTCAGGGGTAATTTGTGGTGTTACTCAAGTGCTCTTGTTTCAATGCAATTAGTTTATTTTCTTTGTGTAATGAGTCAATGCCCTCAGCTGTGTGCCTTCTACACACATTTGGGAACAGCAGATCCCAAATCCATACTCTGCTCTGTTGATTTTAATTGTTTTGGTTTTTCTTTTCTTTTCTTTTTTTCATAACCTAGTCAATCAATCAGCAAATAATTTTACACAGCATTATATACTCTATCCATCCATCCATCCATCCATCCATCTTTTACCACCTAATCCCTGGTGCCGGTTTCCAGCAACTCCTGTGGGATGCTGAGTTGTTCCTAGGCCGGGGTCTCCTCTTAGGTCTCCTACCAATGTGTTATCTATATAACTGACATGCACAGCGTATTCAGTACAACAAATGCTGCATTTGTAATGTCTTTTTCAAAGGGAAGTGCACCATAAAGAGTCAGTATTTTACTCCTAATCAATCAGTCAATACATCAATCAATCAGTGATGACATCACTTATCACCTTGGACTTGGATACTACACATCGTCAACAAAAAGCCTGAATTACAAAGCAGGCTGAGGTTTGACCCATTTTAGGTGCACCACACCAGCGTCTTCAGAGACAAGCTGTTAAGTGTAGAGAGTGTTTGCTCTGTGGCAGGCGGAAGGCTTACAGGATAACAAGACTAAGGACTTCTGTTCCACTGATGGACTGGTATTTTTCCGTGGTGTCTTTGTGACTCGCCAGTGGAAGAAGAGGAGGAGGGTCTGAGCTTGTTGTGGAGAATGACTGTGTTTCTGTAGTGGCCCTGAGAGCTCAACACACACAACATGTGTACACACATGCAATATGCAAATGTGCTCCATATTTAGTTTGACAACATAATGCAAATGTGACCAGCATGCAACGAGCAGGGGGTTGTTTAGGTTGGGGGCTACTGTGAAGGTGTAATCCAAACCAGCACGGTCCAGGTTTGAGTCCAATCTGTGGCCCTCTCCAATTATTAAGGCTATGATTCACTTAAAAAGGAAGCAGGGATTAGCCTGCTGCATGCACGTGTTATTTAATGCTTTTAAGTTTAGAACATACAGTTGCACCCAGCTTTAACGCTTGATATATTTTCATCTGTTCCACCACCCTACTGTTCAGACTAACATATCAACAGCTCAGTGTCATCGATCCATAATATTTTGGTCACTTTGGTCACCATGTTGTTTTGTGAATGCTGAACACAACAAATCGGTTTACAGATGATGAACGTGAATGTGAACATGAGTGTGAATGCTGCAAAAGTTCATGTTCACACTTTACAACACATCGCATGACTTCTCAATAGATAGGTGCTGTGCCAGTTTGTTTGAGCATTTTAACCAGTATTATAAACAATCTGGTGACTCAGATGGGGAATAAAACATGTTTTTATACAAATTGGGTCCAGTGGGTACTTCCATATGCACCTTAATTGCAAGTCATTATTCACTTTCAGTGTAATATGACACATTGTTTAAGTGGTAAAATATATTCTCAATGTCAACTTCCCTTTTTCTTTCTAGTTTTAAATATGGTTGGTGATGGATGGTAGAAGCACACTCTGTTGAAAAAGAAAAGTGTTTTGTTTGTAATAGTTCAAAAACAGAACAAATGAATGGGAAGTGTTTTTGAAAACAGTGTCAGTTCAAAATTCTTGAAAATGAAGTATGAATGTGAACTAGTTACTACTTAACTTTAACTTAGTTCTTTTTAAGTGTAAATGGACATAACACTGATTGTGTGCACATTTTACTAAAACCACAGAAACAATACCACTCGTACTTTTTCTCATTATCTATCCTATAAGTCTTTCTCTGGCAATTCTATTTACAGTCACCTGTGTGAGTGTGGTAGGTCATGATTGTCACAATTTCTAGCGCTTCCACCAGCAATGTATGGAATTAATTCCTGTTACCTCCCTGTTACCATGTTCACCTGGCCTCAGCAATATTGTGTAAGTGTGCTCGACATTCCCTGAGCAGGACACAGGGAGTGCAGGGTTCGCAAAAAAATGGAGCCCTGACACATACTTTGGGCACAGTGGTGCTTTCAGCTGAATACTAACACGCTCACAGGGATGTGTTGAGCATCTTAGTTTCGCATGTTAGCGAGCCAGTGTTCTCATTAACGGTGAACATCACATACAGCTGAGGAAGAAAAGAGAGCTATTAGTTTTTCAGCTCCTTATTCAAAATGTTGGAGAAAGTTAAATCCTGACATTGGAACTAGAGTTCAGGTTGGGGGATCACCAGAGGTAGCAAAACAAACCTGTAGTCTGCTCTACACACTGTATGAAGGGATGAATCTTGGCTGCTGTAATTCAATATGATATTAGCAACGGTTATGTATCACAAATGACTCATTTATTCATGTTCCTTTCCTCTGTTTCTGTTGCTTCTCCGCAGGCACCCTTAAATTTGTGACGGAGGGGGAGTATCTGGAGCTGATAGCCATCACCAAAGAACAGTCCGGATCATATGAATGTGTTGCTTCTAATGACATCTCAAGCTCTGATGTCAGGACAGTGCAAGTCACCGTCAACTGTAAGCCTTGTCGCTATCACATTCATTTTATCGACACATGGGGCAATGATCACCTCTGACAAGACAACTGTTGCTGCTGCAGATCAGAAATCTGAAAATGCAACATACATGAGCAATCACTTAGACTGTGCGTTCAAACAAAATGAATGTTCCTGTTTTGCTGTTTAAAATGCTGGAGCAGTGTGGACAGGAGGCTAAATTAAGGAAAAATTAATATATGGGGGTGTTGTTGTATATAATAATAAGGTTGCCATAATGATCAGGATATATGGAAAACGCACAGATAGCCTGTTGCTGATCTTTTGGGTCTTTAGAGCGTCCTCGGATAAACCCTGACCATCTATCCAAGCCTGGTTACTGTGCTTCACTAACACCCTGATCTTAACCTCTTCTGAAAGAGAACTCTTGGGTTTATTATGGAAAAAGTCAGAGTTACTCTATATGATACTGAAATTGAATTAACATTTCAGAAAGTAGGCTTTCTCAGCCATTGGAGCAACAGTTAGCACAGTTATACTGGGATTATAAAATGGTTTACACAGACAGACTCATGAGGCTTTGAGCTTTCAAAGGATGAATTTTTTTACGGTTGAGTGAAGATTCAACTGGATGCCATCCCAAATAATGAAACAAACTCCGGCACAGTCTGTTTTTGGGGCCACTGCTTGTTCATCATTTTGTCAATACACATTTTAAGGAATGGGAGAGTGCCTATATCTTCTATTTGATTCTAAAGAAAAAGAAAGAAAAAAAAAACAAAAACGCTTATTTCACTTTTTTCCTACAGATCCTCCGTTCATCTCTAAGGCCAGGAGTACAGGCACTCCACTTGGACAGAAAGGAGTCCTGCAATGTGAAGCCTCTGCTGTCCCCAGGGCAGATTTTGAGTGGTACAAAGAAGACCGCAGGCAAGTCATACCTCTGAACCCTGTGACTCCTACAGGCTTGGA
>OMNW01035251.1:61786-72330 GCA_900303245.1 Selene dorsalis | reverse complement strand
ATTTAAAAAAATTAAAAAAAAAAAAAAAAAAAAAAAAGAAGTAAAAAATCTGTGAAATGGTTTGAAATACAGACATGGTAACTAAAAGCACTGCGATTGATTTGAGTGAGTATTGAGTTTGAAGGTTTAGAGAATATTATAGAAGAAAGCAGGCTTTTCCATCTGAAGCCTGCAGACTGGAAAGATGTTTCTGAGTAGTCCCAGAGCTGGTAAGCTGATACAAACGCAGCCTATGTTGCACCGTTAAATGGTCCCTGACGGTGACAGCGGCATCGCTTGTCAGTTCCCAGAAGACAAAATCAGTCCCCAAGAACAAAAAGATGGAGGATGCTGATAAAATAAATGACTAGCATCCACAAACACGAAACAAGGCGATGAAACAGTGGCAGAGGAATAAGAAAAGCAATGAGTGAAACAAAAGGAAAGCTGTTGTGTACTATAGGATGAAGTCCACAAATGTAAAGTTACCTCAAGAAGGCAGCAAGCTGTACTGTGCACACAGAGTTTTCCTGGCTCTTTGCAGTCTGCAGGTGTTAATGTGTTTCTAACGCCATGCAGATATAAATCCAGACAAAATGCCGAAGCAAACAGACTCGTGTCCTCCCAGAGGAGTCAAGGGGAGCAGCTTCTCTGCAAAAAGCTTGAAAACTACTTCCCTCTCTCTTCCAGGCTCTTCAATGGACTAAATGGGGTCAAGATAGAGAATCAAGGTAAACAGTCAATGCTCGTCTTTTTCAACGTCTCAGAAGAAGACTACGGAAACTACACTTGCGTTGCCAAGAACGACATGGGAATCACTAATGCCAGCATAATCCTTTATGGTAAGAGTATGAATGCCTTATGAAATAAAATGGGGTAATTGTGTTTAGATAATGTGATAATAATGGGATTTGTTTTCCTGGCAGCTGTGCAAAAGAACAGAAAAGAACAGAAAAGAAAAGTCACCACTGCATGCCATACTCTGCTTTACCTTTTCATCTCTGCCATTCATTAGTTTCCATGGAAATTGCAACGCCAATGCACAGCTTGTGTTGAGCTGAGGAAATAAACCACATGAACATCTGAACCCCAGTTAGTCACAGTTCATTTTCAAACAAGGCTGCGCGCTGTAGACATGCTAACCCCGGAGACAGGAGTAAGTGTCGTGTTGTTCTCCCCCAGGTCCCGGCGCGATGCACGATGTGAACGGGGCGGCCGTGTTGCCCCGTTGTTCCGTATGTCTCCTGCTGACTGTAACCTTACTCCACCTGCTGAAGTTCTGATGTGAAACGCGACAACCTCCAAGCTTCTCTCAGCATTGAACAGCAAGAACAGACTGTTAGTCCTATGGAAATTCAAGACCGCCAGTGGTTCACCTTTAGTTATCTTTCGTTTTTTTTCTTTCTGGCTTTGCAGTGGAGTCTGTTCTCTGTCGGCTCACCAACAGTGAGAGGCATCAATCCAAGAAGGGGAAAATTTGATTCCTGCACTAATTTGATGATAGTAGAACAACTGAGTTTGTGTCTCCCCAAAATCTTTTTGTATGTGGAAAGGGAAAAAGAAAAAAATACATGTAATTGTTGATAGTTGACTGTTTATTGCCCAATATTGAAGTGTACATTCAGATTATTATTATTGTGTCACGTCCTGTTCAATATCTGTACAATACACATTAAGCATTTTTTTAAGTAAACGACAAAAAAAGGGAAAAAAAGATGCAATGTGGTTGTTGAATTTTACTGTATTTTTACAGTTGTATGCAAAACAGAATATCAGATCTTCATGGTAAACAGTTCAGAATGATAAATAGTACACCATGATTTCTCAGGCAATGTCCTTCATCATAGTGCATCCATCTTTTTTTTTTTTTTCGTTTCAATTGTAGTGTGTGTAGAAAATGTACAGACGTGTACAGAAAATTCCCGTCGTTTTTTTTCCAAAATGCATACACTTATCAAATGACGTTTCTGAAACACCTAGTCATAGCAGCTTCATGGCATATTCATACTCAAATCAAGAGTTTCTGACTCTCAACATGTATGTGAAGTATCATTTAGTGCAGAGGGGTCAGTCAGTGTTGCCACTTCATTCTCTTCAGTAACAAATACAGTTTAAGCTTGTTTAACAGATAGTGCTGATGGCATTAAAAAAAATGGTCATGTTAGCACAGCCCCCACCCCCCTTTCCCCCTCCTAAGTGGTGCTGTTAATTTAGAAAAGTATTTTTCATTTGTAAATACATATTCTCCAAACACCCTAATGATATTTTTTGGCTTTCACAGTCTCATTTCAAAGTTGTTTGGTATGTTTCACTCTGATGATAAGTTATGAAGTTATCTCAAATACATGAAGGGGAAAAAAAACACATTCATGTTTAATACACAGCCTTTACAGTGAGTTTCTCAGGCAGCCACAGTTGTCCTCAAGTTTTCTGGGTTGAGCAAAGGACTTTTATGCAATTGAGGCTTCTTCTCCTTCTTTTTTTTTTTTCACCAGAACCAAACAGGTGACAGCTTATCACAAACCATGTCGGAATTAATCTTTTTATTTATTTATTTGATTGTTTCTGTTGATCAGTGAGTATAAGAAATAAATGGTCCAGTAATTTGTGACAATGGTTGTCTTATTTAACCTAAATATATTAAAATCAATACATATGCATTGACATGTAAAGTGTCTTACTACCATTAAGTGAGAACTTAGCAACTCTATTTACTAAAATTTGATCCAGGCAGTCATTATTTTCACTCATATATATGCAATATGTTAATATTATGATTTCTTTCATTCTTATTTTTTGCTTAATTAACTTAATAAGCAGACATTATGTTGATTGTTATGAACTACTTAAAACATCCATTCGTTCTAGTCTGTAAGTTGAGTATAGACATGAGCTAAGACAATACAAAAGTAGTGGTACAGTATGTTCCTTTATTTAGCTCCTGCACATGTTTAATATATAAATTTATGGTTACGTTTTGTATTCAAACATGCTTTTTCAGTTAGATATATACATATATATCTCAAAAAAATGTTTTATCATATTTATCTACAAGGTAATACAATGTTTTCAGTTGAATGTGAAGTGGTGGAGTAGCTGAATAAACTGACTTGATTCAGAATCACATCTCTTCAATTTGAATACGGCTGTGGAGGCTGAGGTGTTTTTGACCGTTTCATGTAGAAATATAAATTATAAAAAAATAAATAAAGCACTGATGCACAGCTTCAGACCCACGTCCAAGCCACAGGTGACAGGCGCAGGAAAAACAGGAATCACAGGACAACTTGGATGAATGTTCCGTGCAGCTGCTATGAAGCTTTTTAAAGGTGTTACGAATATGTGCTTTTTAAACTGGTTCGGACCGACATAAACGGCAGACACTGTTCTCAAGACTCGCAGGACTGATTGTCATGTTCTGTTGTTGGTGGATGCATTTTCGAGGGATATTTTTCAGTCTGCCCTATGCAGAACTTCCTGGTGACAAGAATATACTTACAGCACAAGTGATTGATAATGTGATGTTCTGCTTTTGTCCAGTTCACTCCTGTGCATACCTACGAAGTATGTTGAAGACAAAAACAACAAGGCTGAGATTGATGTATGTGGGAATGCTTTTGTTGTACTAAGTTCAGTTATGTGCTTGTGACAATGGTGAAACAGTCAACCGCGGACTGTCACAGGATGTGGTTTCAATTTCTTAGAGATTTGCAAAACAACACAGACAGGTGAGACTCAGATACCTGCAAAATTAAAGTTAATGTGACGCTTTTCATCCCAGATAGACGAACATGAAAACTATTGATGTCAATGAGCTTGAATCAGTTGGTTCATAATCCCCATTAAAACAAAACTGATACTGGAATTTACTTAAGGTGTATTTTTGCAACAACACTTTCACTGTCATGGTGATGAGTTGTAATTTGTTTTTTTATGGTTTAAGGATTTTACATTTATGTATTTCACATTATTTCTAAAACTTTCTAATGCATAATTCAGCAAAATTTACAAATCAACCAACCAACCAACCCCCACCCCACACCCCACAGCTGAGTTTACACTGTACGATTCCACTGATGGCTGCATTGTTGACCTGTTTTGTTTTGTTTTGTACGTTTTCTGACCTTATTTGAAGGTTCAGAATTCAGTAGTTACTATTTCACTATTGAGGTGTATAGTCAATGTATCATTTGATTGAGAGACTGCCAAATTGTCCATAAACTGCTTATGTGTGAATTCAAGTTGCCAATTGTTTGTTCTGAATGAGAGCCAGTTTGTCTACTATATGTATATACATATACCGGATCAAATGATTACATGCAATTTCAAAGCCTTGCCATGACTCAGCAACAAAGAGAAGACAAACAAAGTTAGCAACTAGCTGGTGAATATTAGCTTTAGTTAATATTAGAGTTAGAGTTTTCTCTTGACCAAAACAAGGCTTAAAGGAGGACATAAACGACAATGTGTGAACATGTATGCTTGATGTGCAAATATTTGAGTCATTTCTATTCAGAATTTTTTTAATCAAAAGTGACCAAGGTTCCCTAAAAATGTATACAGGTTTGTTTCAATTGTAACAACTGCAATTAGAGCAATCACAAAGTTAATATTAACAAATAAGTGTACTTCATGTGTTTGTTAGAGCATAGCTTTTGAGCTGGGATGGACTGAAGGAATAATTCAGGCTAGGAATATGACATCGTCACAGCCATGTGGCTCTTGCAAAACATCAGAACTTTAAGCAATGAAACCAGACAAGTTATAAATTTAGCCCCTATTTTCATCTAGGAAGAACAGAAAATATGAAGAGTAGAATGGTATTCCAGATGAGGAGAAAATTGGCCCATCTAGCAATGGCAGTAATGATAAAAAAATAATGTAAAATCCCTCCCCTGAACTGTATTTTTAGTTTCTATCCCTTTATCAAGGAGTTGCAAGTAGTTTCAGAAAGAAAAAGAGGTGTGTCAGACATCCTGTACACCACTGGTCTTAGGAAAGGATTTTAAAATTGACAACAAAGGTGGCAGAGAAAGTTAATTGTTCCAGTGTTTCGTGTAAAATGTTGTCTTTGGACTGGTGTTGGGAGCATAATGGTGAGGAGTAATTGACCAGAGGCAGAATGCACTGCTGAAAGCAGAGGTGAGGCGGGGCGGTATGGAGGAAGGTTTGGTCTCACTTCCTGGTGCCAGTTTGGAGCCTGGCTGCAGAATTTTCAACAAGCCGTATACTCGCCACTGATGCCTGACTGAACATAAAAGCCTGTAAGTTTCCGAGAGAGAGAATGATTTACTTTTGCCGCAGATCCTTCAGATCTGCAGAAACAGCTGAAGACAGAGACAGTTCTGAGGAAAAATCAAAACAGAAGAAAGAAGTGCAAGGGAAAACAAGAAGGAATCTGTTGGACCAATGTCTTAATTGCTTTAATCTGGAGAAAAAGTTTGATATCCTCCAGAACCTGGAAGATAAGCTACTTCACCTATAGATACATAGATACAGAAATGGGGCCTAAAAAAGAACCTTGTGGTACACCACAAGACATAGGATCACCAGAAGATAAAAAATGATCAATCGTAAGTGGAACTTATCAGTGTTTCTCCAATGCCTTACTGCAGAAAATCTGCTGTATCATTGTGATGAAGAGTAGGAATGTATTAAATCATATAATCATACATTACATCTGGGCCATGGTTTAGTAAATCTTACTTCTTAATACCTCAGGTGATAATACATTGGCTTTGCTGTCAGAAAGTGGAATATGAGCATGATTTCATGCCCACAGGTTGCCAAGAAGAAAGCTGAAGAAAGGAGATTAAGGCATGAGAAATGACATGTATCCTAGGAAGAGCAAAATAATACACTGACAGAAGTGAAACAGGAAAACTTGCATCATTCTGCATTAAGCTAACCTATCCAGTATCCAATATATTTGAGTCTTTATTCGTAAAAATTAACTTTGCAGACCTACACTAAGTCCCCTAACAAAGAGACAACTATTCTTGTCATTCCCTCTCTGCCTCCTGTCAGTATTACCTTTGCTCACCAGCTGCACCCAACTTCTCTCATCTCTGTTTTTTCCCACCCCTTTCTTAATAAACAGGAATATTTGGTGTCACTGTTGTCAGAGCTGATAGGATTCATACAGTCTCAGGACAATGACATCAATATCTGCATGTGCTAGATCCTCGGCTCATCGCAGTGTAACCTCCTTATCAGAGCGAAGCTGTAAAAAGAGCAAAAATGTGGGGCAAGTTCGGTAGCTGTGGTGTCAGTCAAACTATGCGTTAGCTCTTTGTGTTTTTAAATGAATGGCAGATGCACTCCAGTGACAGATCTGTCAGATATTAATGCAAATTCCTGCCTCGAAGTTTTTGGGTGTGTGAATTATTTTCTTACAGTTACCACAGCTATAAGCCACCAGTGTAATTACATTGCTGCTGGTCCTCTCCGACTTAATAAGGACATTTTTGTTTTATTCTCTTAATGAAATGAATGAGATACCTTGACATTTTAAAAGTCAGATTTTTGAGTTCCATTCCATCTTGACAAAGCTGAATAGACTTGTCTTCTGAAAGGGAAATCATTTAAAACTATGTAAGAGACTGGAGTGCTAACCTGCCAGTGGTCACACAGCATGATGAGGATCAACAGTATTCCAATTACAATGACTCTTTTGCTCCTCTAAAGAGGGGATCAAAGTCCATTTTCTGTCTTTGGCTCAGCAACAACACAAGTATAGTAGTTTTTTTGTTGATGTTGTTGTTGGTTTTTGTTATTTCACACCTGTTTTCTTCAAAGGATCCCAAGAACTCAACCAGAAAACTTGCTACATAGTGTATGCTACATACAGCTTCATATCAAGTAGCTTTTATAAGACTGGAATAAGAGACTCAGGATTTCAGCATCAAACTACCTTCCCTAACACACAAGAAAGCAACACCAATGATTAGGTAGGTAGCACTACATGCCCTTTTTTTTTTTTTTTTTTTTTTTGCAATCCCTAGTTGGCTAACATTGGCGTTAAAATTTATTTACTTCCCAAAGACAACTTTATTTTCAAATATCGGCAAATGCTAACCATACTAGCATGAGCTCATCCCGTCTCATGATAGCTGCTACTTGTGATAATTAGTACCATGCAGTCTGCTCTATATTTAGCATAAGTGTGAAGAGGTAGTGCTACCAGAGTGGTTATTCTCCTTGTCCTGTAAATGCCATGCCATTGTCACCACCATTATCCATTCCAGGCAGAAAAAAAAGAACAAATAGATACAAGTTTAATATGTAGCAGCTTTAGAGTTCAAGCAAAAGTGGAGCTAAAAGTGGAAGCAATTAAAGCAAAAGAACAAAAACCAAAAAAACAACAACTGATATGTTTGATGATCATCCGATGATGATCATCATTGTTCCCATCAATTAGATATTAAATTTTCTCAGTTGCATGTAAACTGAGACAAGGACAGAAGTCCGATTAGACGCCAAAATCGAATTTTGAGCATAGCTCGATCAAGCTCTGCACGTAAACATACCGACTGTTTTTACTCCAACAAAATATTCATTCATCCATAGACACCTGGTCAAACCTGAGTAGTGTATTTTTTGTGTTATGTATAATTTGGCCAGTGAATGCAGGAGGAAATGTGTGCGTGCGTGCCTGTTCTTGACCAGGCTTGACCTGTTCCCTCCCCACCAGCTATGTTCCCTCCCCACCATAGCTGGTGGGGAGGGAACAGGTCAAGCCTGTACAACTGCTGAGATCCTGAGTCAAGCCTGTGGCTAGTACCTGCCTGCTGTGCATACAGGTGATCTGCTGAACATTTCATTTGATCATTTACATGATCTTGTCTCTGCCATTTCATTCCTGTCTTAGGAGACAGTGGGGTAGTCACAGAGTTCCCTCAGCCACAACTGAAAATAAAATGGCTCAGTCCACAATCTGCATTTACCTTACTGACCTGCTTTAAAGGACTTTTCTTCCCTGTGTTGCCATAAAGATATTGAACCTCCTGACATATTTGTCACTCAGACAAACATCCCTCTCTTCCTGCTCCCTCAGGACTCAACCACTGTCACCCATTAAAGGAGCTAAAAGAGATGAAGTGCTAATAAGCATCATCCATTACAGCAGACATCAGGGAATTTCTCCTTACATGACGTGGCACACAGTCACTGGAGCTGGAAATGATTTAATGCATTTTGGCCAAATTTTGATATGACCTTGGATCAACACTTGATATTGTGTAGATTTATTTTTCCTCCTCCCCCTGCCAACAGCGCATTGGGATACTGTGTCTCTATTAAGAGTCAGGTAAGGAAGAGTCCATCATTTAACGGTTCAATACTTTAAACTTCTCTTGCGTTTTACTTGCTTTGATACTTTCACAGTTAATAATGAACGTAGAGCTTTAGAATAAGATATTATATTCAGGAAATTTGAAGATTCCTTGTGTTTCTCTCTATGAGATGTTTTGATTCAGGTTTTGAGAACAAAAGGTCCAAATTGGTGACACCAGTGCTATCCTTTTTTTTGGAGGAGTCAATTTTTCCTGTTGTCTCTCAAGTCTTTTATTGGTCTCAACAGAACAAAATTGTTGGGAAAACATCTTTTTTTTTCCAGTTTTGTGAAAACTTTTGAAGTTTTTTTTTTTAATACTTTTTATCATCTTGCACAAAAATATAAAAGAAATAACAAAGCTCAACTTTCAATTGGATCAACACATCAAAAAAGCACCGTGATACTGTGTGAGCTCTCAAAAAACTATTTTGTCATGTTGACAGTTAACTGCCCTGACACGAGTCACATGATGACATGAAGTGTACAGTATCTTTCTATGAAGGTGTTGCATGCTCGGAAGAGGCTCTTTCTAGTCTGGTGAAAAACAGGTGTCATTCTGGGTCAACACCTCCTTCAGCCTTCAAGGTACTCACCACTCACAGATATCATATAAATACACTCAGATGCCTGCCCGTGACTGCACACCTGTCTCCAAACAGAACAACAGCATCAGTCACTGCCACCAACTCACAACATTCATTTCTCTGGGTTTGCAGCAAAGTATCCTCCAACACCTGTAGGGATGGAGGTATCACCTCCATCTGCTTAGGCTGTGTGGAGAGGCTGCTTCTCTGCTGTGATCTGACCAGAGTCTGTGGTTTCATAAGCAGGATAAACACAGGAGGAAGCTGCAAGGGCTTAATGCAGTTATTCAAGGTAAAATGAAAACTAAGATGAGAACTAAGACTAACGTTGATGTCATTTTGAGGTATTGCCATATTTTGTTTCAGAAGTTGAACAGCACACATAGCGTACAATTATATGCAAAAATCTTTCCAACTCACATTTAGTGTGACAATAAGTAAATCCAACTCCAAGTAAAGACACATAAAAATGAGCATTTTGAACTTCAATTTGTTCAACTTAAATATCTAATTCCATCTTCCACATCTTGTCTTGTGTTATTTAGTATGACCATAAGCACACACTGAGGAGCAATATTCAAGTGAAAGACCTCTTGACCTGCTTTACAAGAAATAACACGTTTGTTAATTAAGGCCAGAGAAGGTGTTGTTTCACAAGTAGAAGGATGCAACTTTTCCTTGCCATAATTAATGTTTTTTTTCTTTAATTTGATGGATTTAAACATAATAGCACATAATAGGTGAGGAACTGCACACTGAGCAGTCAGAGGCTACTATATGACATCATAATGGACATGGGTGGCGTTGATGGCAGCCGGTTGTTTCAAAATTCCATTGTTCCATTCACTGACTTTTTCTTAAGTTGTTGTTACACAAGATTGTCCTCTTGTAAAAGATGAGCCCACAGGTCATCTGTGCAGCAGTTTATTACGACCCACAATTAGGTTTTATTGTTGGACGACCTCCAGTAGTGATTATGATGGGAGGAGAGGAGGGAGTCAGGTGATGGTGTATATAAAGTGATAAATTCTGCATTAGTTAAGAGAGGGGAGGAGGGAGGACATTGTCATCAACAAGGCACAGGAAGACGCATGTTTGTTTTAAACCAGTCTTCTGCTTTATTCATGAATGTTGCAACCTTAGCTGCAGTTTTATTAATGTAACAATGATGACAAGGTCCTGCACAGACAGTCCTATGGGTCATAGCAGGGGTTAGTGACAAATGACCAACATAGCTGTAGGAAGGACTTCTTGGTTGAACCGTTAGTCGTTAGTGGAAAAATGGTCTGTGGATCCAGCTTTCTTTTCACTGTAAAAGTCCAATTTGAGCTCATGTCCTTCCTTTATTTTTTGGCATTGTTCTTTTTTTTCAGTGGTTTCAATGGTTCACTATGAAAACCTAATTATATTAATGACACCAACGGATTGTAATCAGTTGTCAATAACCTCTTATTTTTATTAAGTCTAACAAAGGCCTAATTTGGATCTGTAAATGGTCATGATTCAGAGAACTGTGAATGAGATGGGCCCTTCCAGACTTGAGTTTAAGATCATGTTGCTATGACAACAGCAGCAGATAAAATTTTATGTGAGGTTTGAAGAGCTTAAAAAAAAAAAATTAAATTAAAAAAAAAAAAAAAAAAAAT
>OMNW01035251.1:38062-61766 GCA_900303245.1 Selene dorsalis | reverse complement strand
AGCTTAAAAAAAAAATTAAATTAAAAAAAATTCTAGACTCATGCCAAGTCATCCAGAATAAAATCAAGCTCAGTTATACAGGACAATTACAGCTGATCCCTTCAACAACAACAACAACAACAAAAACATAAGGAAATGATTCATCATTATGGAACATTACACATCCACATACTATATTTAAATAACATCAGACCTAGCACATATATCTACATTGGACCTGACAGGACTCATCATCTATGGTGGTTCCTGTCAGCGTCAGAGGTGAAGTAAATCCCGACTCCTCCTGTATAATAAATTAAAACATGCTTGGAATAGGCAGCATCTCCTGTGGAGTCTGTCTACTATTAATGCTCTGGTGTCATGCTGTTCTGTGCTTTTGATTGATCATTGATTTATGCCTCAGCACTTTGTGCATCGGGGCAGATCTATGTTACTTCATCCCTGGGGAGCCCACGGGTATCCACACCCGGTCTCACTTGCCACAATACCGGTGTTACAGCTTACAGTAAAATGGATTTCATATGAGGTATTTATTTATTCACAGAGATCTCCATTGGAAAAATAGAAAAACCTTTTTGATTTTAACTTACTGAAATTCAAATCCAGGAATATCTCATTTTACAAATTCCCTCCTCTCACTCTTTACTTGCAGGATCTTTGGTGGCTGTCTCAGATTTTTCTCCCTTCACAGATTCTTTCAAGCTCCATCAAGTTGGACCGGCGGGTGTTTGTGAACACTTATCTTAAAGTCATTCCACATATTCTCAATAGGAAGTTGAGGCTTTGACCAGGGCCTCTCAAGAACTTGCCCATGGTTGTCTGAAGCCTTTCCAGTTTTAATTTGGCTTGAAGTCAATATGTTTTTTTGCCAGTCTCACCCAGATGTGTGTAAGTTTGTGTCTCCCCAGTTCTTTCACTTGACTGTATTTGTTTCGTTCTAATTCAAGTAAAGTCATTTGAATGTGAGTCAGCCATCAAGGACACTCAAAATAATTCGGGCATAATTGGGAGTGACACTGCAGAGAAGCCGAGCACCCACTGACGAAAGCACTTGTGCTTTTCGTTTTTAATTAATAAAAAGAATGTGAACTGTAAATCTGTGCCAAAACGAAAAGAAAGGTTTTCTGTGTTGCATTTAAATTATGACATCATTTAGCAAAAGAAACAGATGTGGTTGAATTTGAAGTTATGACTTTTTTCTTTTTTTAAGTTTTCTATATTTTATCAGTAAGCAGACACCCTCACAAGGGTTGGGCCATGACATCAAACCTGTGTGGCACCCTCACAGAGCATTTTTTAGACTAGCCAGCCTAGTCTACACGAACTGATGAAGCCACTTGGATAAGGGGTGAAACATCTTCAAAGACTAAACTAAGTCCAGTTGACCTGATTCAGTTGCCTAGAGATATCTTTGACCTGGACAAATGAGAATTTACACAGACATTATATTGTGGTATTTTGTATTAGTAACAAAAGAGACTAAACAGGAACCTACTTGGTTCCTACTAAACAGGAACCTACTTGGTTTCTGTTTAGTAGAAAGGCTGTTTTACTGTGGGGCTTGTGTGTGAACAGGATTAGTCCTTGTCAATGAACTGTCTAGATGTCGACCACATTCCTGGATATACATAAGTTATTTAGGACCTGCACAGATGTGATGGGTGAGAGGACAGTCTGTGTACATAGTGCTCTACGTAGCACATCGAATCACCACCAGTTTTTATGTTTGCATGGATGGTATTTTGCAGTCAAAGATTTCTCTCTGATTGATCAGCCAGCATCATAATTATAAGATTGTGATTTTAGTTAGCAGTTTGGTAATGGTTCATACAAGGCAAGCTGGCAAAATGACAATATGTCAATCTTTTTCTTTTTTTTTTACAGTGAATAAGAGTCAACAATTCAATTTGATACATGATCTGCACCAAGTTTCCACACATATTTCACTCCCTTTAATTTCTGACTGGAGGTTGTGATTTGTGTCTTTCCACCGTCTCGATGTTTGTCTGCTTGCCACCACTGTGCTGTTTCCTGTTCACCAACTATGACACATCCAATCTCTCTCTTTACTTACTGGACTGCACTGTTATATATTTATGAGGTGTATGGAAGTGGAGGGGGAAGAGGCTAGTTTAGCTCGCCCCTCCTTGTTCACCCTCTTGCAGCAGGTCTCTCCACAGTCTCAGGCAGCAGCCACTGATGGTTCTGGTTCTGCTCAGGTAGAGAAGTGGTTCATGTACTACTAAACCAAACTCACCCAGGCTGCAGAGCAGAACAAAGACTTCTGTCTCCATCTGCAGTTCACAGACTAGCTCTTGAACAATCAACAGCAGGCTTGTAAGAAACTGAATGTTTACAGTTAAATATAGATCATATAGGCTGTGTTAGTTATTATTTCACACTTGTTCCATTGTGTGACAGCAGAGCGAGAAAACCTGTGAATGAGAAAGCTTCATTAGTTGAGCTGTGTTAAACTACTGTACATGTGTGCACAGAGAGGAGGACAGGTGAAGACATGAAACCAGCTCACGATAGGCAGGATAAAAATACAATGTAAGGATGTACAAAACTTTAAATCAGGCACACAGAAAACTAAATGATCAGGTGTTGTACTCCCAATGCATGCACCATGTTATCATTAATTATCACAGTGTCCGAATGCTGCCATTCCTGGTCTCTCTTCTTTGCCTCCTTTCAGCCATCTCTCTCCTCAGTGCAGCCCATAGAAGGTGGGCAGCACTCTTGGTGTGGAGGTTTCTTCCTGTTAAAAGGCAGAGTTGCCTCTCTCCACTCCACTTGATGGAAAGTAGCCAAGGCTTGTACAAAAAGTCACTAAATTTGCTGCTCAGTGCTTTATGAAAGAAGCATCACTACAGACTCACAAATCACTAAATCTAGTTCCGGAGTGACTAAGCTGGCAACAGGGGAGAGGCATAGCTCCTGTGGCAGCAGTAGATCCATCACAACCCTATAACCACTCCAGCTTTAGACTGCATTATTAACACATCAATTAGACAAATGAATTATTGTAGAAATGTAGAAATAAATACATGTAAAATACAGAAATGGCTTTTGTGATTACCAATATGTGTGTATGTGTGTGTGTGTGTAAAGGTTCACATTCACATGTATTTTGTACACATGTATACACATATTTTACGCTCAATGTTTTACACTGTACCTTGTTTTACATTGTATATTTTATTCAGCACCAAATAATAGAGCTATGTCAATTAGGATTTCGTAGTAAAGCCTCTGTGGAGCTAACTGACCATAAACATAAGCTGAATACCAATACTGCACACTGACCAGACAAGAGGCCTTGTAGTTACTGTTGTCACTTAATGAGTCATGAAAATAATTAGCAGACAACACTCTGTTTTAACAGTGATACAACATGTCAAATTGTAATGAAAAAAAAAATGCCACACTTAAGAGAAATGAAGTAGAGCTGAGAGGCCAGTCCGTAAAAATAGCAAAAAACAGAACAATAAAACACATAAGACATAAGGACCTGAGGTACTGCAATAACTGAAAGTGGCTCAGATGAGTATATCAGCATCTCTATGGAGGCTGAACAGTCTACTCGTAGTGGAAATTATGGCTTTGGACCATAAGTGGGAAACAATATGTGACAGTTTGACATGTAACAACATTGCATTCTTTCCTCATTGCACATGGGTAAAAACAATAATGCCTATACCCCCTAGAGGATCCTAAGGTGTTTGGTGAAATGACCTATATTATTCTTTATCTTATGAAGGCTCTCAAACATAGGCTCTGAAACTACTTATGCAGACACTGTTCTCGGTTCTCAGTATATCAGGACAAACCTGATTAACAATACTAGTAACCTCTTCCCATACTACTTTTGCTTCATCAGCCTGTGGAGGTCTGTTCGTGTTACCACTGTGAGTTTGAACCTCACGGACCAAAACATCTGTTTCCTCCTGGGAGAAGTTGTCTCCCTCGTCCATGTCCAAATATAAAATGACAAAATTGCGCCGTGGACACACCCTGTTGGTGTGGGGCACCTGCGCTGCACTTCACTTGCGCCTGGTCTGCGAAACTAGAGCACAAATGCTGAGTTCGACTCTACACAGCAAAAGTATAATCACCCTTAGGTACTAACCTAGACTCCAGCCATGGCAGAGAACCCTGGTTGGTTGTTGAGAGCACTGTGTGAGGACAGTCAGGGGTTAGAAGGTCAGTTATATAATCTGATACAAGAACAAAATACTCTGCAAAAACTGTATTCAAAACTTGTAGCTATATGGAGAAACACTCACAGTTAAGAAACTCACAAAACACTGGAGTGTTTTAAAGTCAGATAATTATCCCCATATTTAATAAAAAAAATATATCTTTATACAACATGGGACATTGATAAAGGCTGTATCTTCACAGCTCTATCAAAATTCACACAACTCTCTCTAAATATGAAACATGGCTTGATCATTATTAGACATCTTTTTTCCAATTGAATGATCTGAAGGACAAAAGATATGCAACTGTCTAAATATTTGCACATTTGTAGCTTTGCAAGGATGTCAAAAAATGTCTACTGGTGCATAAAATGGCGCTACTGAAGAGGGCAAAGGGAGGTGGTTGGAGTTTGGGTGCTGGCACGATGGTGAGCCTGTGTGCATCAGAAACTTGTCTCATGCAGAGGTGGGCAGCAGGGATGGGCTGCTTGTCCAACAGAGAATGCTGGAAGTAGGGAGCTGTGAAGCTGTGAATGTGTTGCCAAGGAGCTCTGAATAAACAGGCTGTGAAGAACAGACAGAGGAGGAAGAGAGAGAAAGCCAAAGAAGCATACAGTAGGAGAGCCTTCATGTGTGCCTCCAAGGGGGGTGAGAGCGGGGGAGGAGGGTATGTTTGTGGCACTGGGAGAAGGGTGGGAGCCAAACTGGTAGCTTGAAATCCAGGCTTGGTGTGAGAGATTATGGGCAATGAACACTCTTTGGAGCAGAGATCTGCCAAGGAGCCGCATTGGCCCCGGCAGCACACACCAGTGGTGGGGTCTTCTGGAGGCTTTACAGCAGTCGTACAAGGAGGAGGAGCATAAGACATGGGGAGGGGGGGGCATGAGTGGACATCAGCCCAGTTACCAATACAATTAATAATAATAGCTCTTAAAAAAGATAATAATGCTTATAATAACAATAATAATGCCTGCAATAAAAAAAGATGTAATCAATTAATTGATCGGATACAGAGTGGGAATAGAAATCAGTTAAGGGCTCTTCACTCAGACTGATTCACCAAAATTTGAGACACCATACACTCAAATTTGATGAATTGAATAGAATGAGCAACATGTTAAACTCTACTTAATCTTATTTTTATTTTATATTTTTGCCTTATTTTCCAATGCGTGAGCAGCTGAGGTTAGAATTCAGTAAGTACAAGAAATATTTTCATTTTCATAGTTGTGTTCTGTGTTGATCATGTCCATTTTAATTAGTGCGTGAGCAGTTTGGTTGCTCTAACACTACAAAACGACACAAAACCAAAAAATAACAATTAAAATTAAGTCAGACAAGCTTCCTGTCTGCTGCTCAAGCTGAGTCCTCTTTGCTGCTCTCCTCTCTGCTGTGTAAATGCACAACTGTTTAAATCAGTTTTTTCAGATATAGTCTTTCTTTTTCTTTCTTATAAACTGTATCTTTTGTGTAAAACAAGCCATCAGCAGTTGCTGCATCAGTGTTTAAACACAATGGGCTGTTGTTTCCCAGTGCAAGGTGGCGCAGTGAACCCCGCGCAGTGATAGTTTCGTGCAGCGCAACATGGCGTGCGGTCAGTTTGGCAGTTTGGCAGACTGAGGTGCACAGACTTGGGTGTGGCAACGCAGCAGGGGGAGGTGTCGACAGATTCAGCTTGGTGCAGCAACAGTTTCATGCCAAAAGGCTGTGCCGAAAGTGCGCTGAAACCTCGCCAGCTTCAACCTGGTCTAAAGTGGTAGTTTGGTGCGCACACATCACCAAAACCTCACTGGTAGCTTTCCAGAATGTCAGGCAACATTATCAATGTAATAAATAATCACAAAAACTATTATTTCCTCCTGGGAGAAGTTTGGGTGTCTGACAATGCTGCTAAACTAGAGCCCAATAGCACAAGAGTGTAAATTAAAGCACATATGTGGACATGCTGTCTGCTGGGGAATCAGATGTGATGGAGATGATGACCTCACAGAGCCACTCCCTCCCTCCCTTCCTCCTCTTTAATGCCTCCAACAAGGAGATTGTGTTTTCACTCATGTTTGTTTGTTTGTGAACAGGATTACACTAAAAGTACTGAAGTGATTTGCACAAAACTTGGAGGGATAGGACTATGAATTTGAGTTTGTGTGTTTATTTTAACACAGTGTAAAACAGTGGGTTTTGTTAGAGGCTGGACAGTGGACATGAAGACAGCAAGCAGATTACCATTCACCTCCTCAGAAACCTCAGACAGATCTCAAAAACGTGTCTGCATGGCTTGATACCACCAGAGGAAAAATGTTGAGCTGACCCTTGAACAGGAGATCATATCATAACTTTGTCAAATAAGGCTTTATCTCCCTCAAAGGTCATTTATTATCAGCTTCATTTCTCACCTCTACTCTCATGAATATTGCCCTCACAAGTATTTTTTTCTTTTTTTTTCCAGTGTGATAAGTCATACTGAGTTGGTTCTCACATCTGAAGTTTGAGCTGAGCGATGTGATCATATAGATCAGAGGTTCGATTCATCCGTGCTGTGATTTTTCACAGATCTGCGCTGTGTCCGTGAAACTAACACTCGTTCCAGAGAAGAGGTGTTATATTCCATGTGCTCTGTGCCTGTGATAACACTTCCTCTGTTTGCTCCTACTCAGCGTTAGCTAGTTGACATATTGGGCAACATAAGTAAAAAGGGCATGAAGGTCTTGAATTCGCATGTGAAACACGCAGCCGCGGGGCCGCTACAGTATATACGTAGAGTTCTGTCAACTCATTGTCTTTAATGTGTGTAATGAAGTCACGGTGAGATGTCAGCTACTCAACTGTAGTTCTGTGTCACCATCAGCGATGACACAGGCGACTGGGTTAAGTATACACACTGCTCTCTGTATTTGGAGCACTCATGCATTTTATATGAGCGGTGTTAAACTGTGGACTGTGATAAAAGAATGACATCGTGGCTTGGAACTCAATCGGCATATTTGCTATAAGAGGGAGAGATGGTCCTTGAAAATTCAATACTTTTTACATTCCAGTTCACATCAGGAGCTCATTTTTACTTTGATTCAGTAAATATTGCCTGTCGTATTAATTCTTCCTCTCTTTTGGTTGGATTTCTTGAGAGCCTGCACCATTTGAATGGTGTCCCTTTCAAATGGTGCTCACTGTACTGGAACTTGAGGCAAACACAGGCAGACAAGGAAATTCAGAAAATGTCATTACATATGCTGCAAATCAAGGGCGTAGGTTTGCGTGTGGATGGTATGGAATATCAGATTTGTCCCTACTGATACTTGAACCAACCGTCTGTCTGCTGTTTACACAACAATTCATCTGATGTACATGACACTTGGCGGCTGTTTTGCAGAGGACTCCAGGATGTGCAGTGTTGAATTTGGCGCAATGTGGATACGCACGCACACACACACTTCAGAAGAAAAACACCCGGTCGCTTAGCTCTATACAGGTGCAGTGGGACAGGTTTGATATGAAGCTTAGCGAAAGTTCAGTCAGGAAGACTATCTCTTTAAGCATGCTCACCAAGTCTTATCTTGTCTCTCCCGCTTTCCTCTTGATCCACCCTCATCGCTTGTCTTCATCCAATCACAATCCAACACCTCTCTCTCCTTCTCCAATCAGCTTTCAGCCGTCATATTTAAAAGTGCTCTCTCTCTACTCTCATCCAGCTGCCATCCAGCACGAAACATTTCATGACCCACCTCCTCCCCTTCACCTCCTCAAGATCCAGGCCATCTCCATCTTCATGCCAGGAGGCGTCATCCCTACCACCACCAGTGTCTGGGCCCGGGGGAAGTCCTCTTCAGATAGAAGCTTCACATCCATCGATCTGTCTTCTACGCTGATTTACTCCCCGGGGCCTAAGCGCCAAAGTTATTTGTACACAATAAATATCTTCCTGCCCCACACCCTGTCTTATTCCATTCTTAATGGTCTGTCCTGATTGAAATATACATTGTCACATGCATCACAGCAGGATGGGGTGTAACATAGACTGTATATAAAAAAGTAGCGTACACGTAGCACATCACGTCACTATAAGGTTTGTTGAACAAACCTACGTAAAACACTGTAGTGGAGGAAATATCTTGAGACGTGTATCCACGTCTCCCCTGCACGTATTCTGTCCCTCTGGTGTTAAGATGAGTTTTTTTCAAAGTAAAGTAATTATTCATTTAATCTGACTCCATTTAAAAATAACATGTCATTAAATATTGGTGAGAATTATTAGTTAACCAGTAATTTAGAATATTAGCCTATAAGAATTTCATTCTGCTGTTAAGGGATCTGACACCAATTTTAGGTCAAGGATGTCAGATATGGACTTCAACTATTCAGTGACTTTCTTAACAAAGAAGAACAAACAGCCCTGACACCTGGGTTGAGATATTCAGAGGTTATAGAACATAACTCAATAGTTACAGAACATGATACTCAGTCTTTTCTATTCAACTATTCTATTAAGTGTATGAGTGTTACTCAGCGAAACTTACCATATAACTATAGACCTACTAGGTACCTGACAACAGATCCTTCACTACTAGAATAAAATCTCAATAAAGCAATATAAGAAATGAGTGGTTAAGATGCCAGTTTATTGTGACATGAAAAGTGAACAAACTATAGCCAATAGTAACAATACTTGAGAAACAGAAATTGCAACACACTTGTGTGGGGAGTGTGGGAGTTCTGATAAGTAGATCAACTCAAAGGTAAGGTCCTTTCTCTTTCCCTTAAATATCCAACAAGAACAAAGACACTTCTAAATCATATATCAACAGGAATTTGCATGGAGACCCCACTCACATCTGGAGACCTTTGATCATGAGGGGGTATTTCACATGACAGTGATTCACTTATACCTTTGTACTTCGCACTGAGACCATCAGACATGCAACATTTCAAGGGGACTCACATGTGCTCCTGCAGACAGGAATTGTTAAGAAAACACAGAGTGAGAAGAGAGACAGTCATCAAATGATTAAATTCAGTCATATGTGATTGATTCAATTACAAATGATCAAAGACACAATACATCCAAAGTGGTTCCTTCCAGTCAGGGGGAACGTCCATAGTTTTAGAGATGAGAGTTTAGGGTGGTGGTTGAACTGTCTTACAACATAAATAAGTAATAAACTTGCCTTACTTCCAATTAGGGCAAAAAATGCATTTGAAAATCAGTGAAGAATCGGGCTGGGACACATTCGCTTTCAATTGCTTTGTACCCTTTTACGTTAAAAGCTTTGAACACTAAGTCCCAGCCAAATTCAACACTTGCGTGGTGCTCCCTGAAAAGACTTCCATTATGTTGTATTTAAAGCGCATATTGTCAAATTAGAGCTTTTGCGTATTTGGTCATGTATATTTTTAAAGCATGTGTGTTTAAGACATTTTCTGAATGTGTTTGCGTTTTGTCTGTTTTCATGTGTTTTCTTAAGCTGCAGTGCATTGAGCTCAGAATAATGTATCACTCCTGAAGCAGCATCGGATCTAAGCTCCATGTATTCACATGGTTTAAAATAGCTGATCTTTACGTAATTATCATACGTCATATTGCTCACTGTCGGCCAAAGGAATCTCAATGCAATGCAATTAAAACCACTCAAATTACTTTATTTGCATCGGTGTTTGCTGTGCATATTTCTTTGCATAATTGGCCCGTGGGTAGTTGCCTTTGATATTTTTAAATTTACATGCGCACACAGAGGACAGCTGCTGGAATTTCTTTTTTGGATTTACACTTGGAGATGTCACTTAACATTTTCAGCTGAAAGCACATTTATTGGCCTTGGATAAAAACAGTGAGGACTGGTGAAGGTTGATGGTTGTCAGCTCATTAATCACATTTTCAGGGAGAAAGTCCATTTGGAAGAAGCTTCTCCTGTGTCGTTTCACAAATACACTGCTTCACACTGTGCATATTGTGCCCCAATCTTATGGATTTTCTCTCCTTTCCGTCTCTGGTGGATGGAAACAATGGACGTTAAAGCTATGATTTTGAACTTCGTGAGTTACATAGGACGCAGGTACTTTTCAGTGTTAACATGTCTCATCTCAGTATTTGTTTTGAATTCTTGTCTCACCAGGATGAGCTTTTCCCAGTGTGTCCAATAAACAGACTGGTTCAAGACATGATGACTCGATCAATCAGTCAATCAATCAATCAGAGTTTTATTCAAGCAATGCAAGAAAGTGCCTCATGGAATAAAAGCAATATCATTCCCCTCTCTCTCACACTTTAAAAGAAACACAGATGAACTCACTGATGTATAAATTCTTAAGGAAAAACACTGGAGAATGGAAAAACAAAGATATAGGTAGACTGTTAAAAATGAATAAAATACTAAAACAAAGGAGTTGTAGTTAAAATAGTGCAGCCAGAAATAATAAAAAAGGAAGCATTTTAAATAAGATATAATAATAAAATGCTAAACCAAGCCCTGAACCATTCCATTAAGCGAGATCAGCTGGCTCCACTTGATGCTAATTCAAGCCTCACCTCATACAAGCCCACACCAGTCAAGTGCCGAGAATATCATAAAATGGCCCAAAGCAAAAGAAACACAGGCACCGAAGCTTCTCCACAGCAGAGTAAATGCTACTTATGGAGATTTATGACGAATATAAGGAATGTACAACAAGAACAGGAAACACTGTTGCAGTTACCAAGGTAATGGAGGAGGTCTGGAACAACATGACTGACAGACTCAACGCGTCAGTGGCACAGAGTTACTTCTGTTTCGGCATCATATGAACCCCTCGTACAGGTACATCGTATAGCTTACTGGGAAAAGCAGGGGCGACTGAAGCAAGGGTTATAGTCTTCACTGCAGTCACTCCAGGTTCAATTCCTCCAGCTGGTCAATTCTCCCTCACCTGTCCTCTCGAAATAAAGGTGTAAATGTCCGAAAAGAGACTTTAAAACCCTCAACAAAGGGACAAAATGACTGTAGTGGCACCTAATTGAATTCATTTAATAGACCTGAAGAGATTCACAAAATGTATTAATTTATTTTAACAAGTGATATTTATCATATTTATCGAATGATTCATCACATTAATCACACAGTCACTGTAGAAAATGACATTTACCAAATCCATCAATTCAAGGAGATGAGGACTATGAAGTGAAGCAGGTGATAGTGAAGCAACCAGTCTTTAGTTTTAAATGCCTCAGTTTCTTTTTATTATTTTTAATTAGTTTGAGTTGATCTTTATTGGTGTACGTGATATAATTTATTACTTTCCGAAGTTTGGAACAGAAAATAAAAACGTATAGTCATAAAATGCACGATTTTTGTCAGGTGACGGATGAAGAAAACGAATGCCAAAAAAACGGAGTTGTGCAAAGAACCTTAGCCAGAACCATGGTTTCCATGGTTACCAAGGTGGAACTAATAGTAGCCACGCTGATGGAAAATAAGTGAGACTAGGCCATTTAAGACAGACTTTGATCTAAGCAAGCTTCATGGAATTCTGAGAAGCTGTTCCACAGATATGGACCATAATAATGACAAGGTGTCTCATAGGGTTTTGTTCTGACTGTGGGCTCAATGAAAAGGTTGTGACCACAAGACCTGGGAGAACTACAAGGTTTACAGGCTCAAAGCAAGTTGGCTAAATAAGTAGGACTAAGACCATTAAAGGCCCTAAAAAACAACAAAGGTGATGTAATTCAGGGTTAGTGTTAGTGAGATTTAAGACACAATAAATAAGTCAAGTCAATAAGTCAAGCCCCTACTGTATGAGTCAGTATTCATCTTGTATATTTAGCTTGGAGCCTTAGCACAGCACTGTCAGGCTACTTTAAAGTGGTTAGATCATTTGACTGAGAGATGTTTTGGTGCCAAAGTAGCTTTGTATATTCGTGCAGGTGGCTAACATGAGAAACATGTATGAATGGGTGATGTTTTTTATTTCTGTTTAAAGGTCCCGTATTATGCAAAATTCACTTTATACTGGTTTCCTAACAGTTAAATGTGTTCTCGTGGCCTTGTCTTTGAGGCCTAGAAGTGAAAAATGTCTCTCTCCTTCCTTCCTTATTTGCTCAACTTTTCAGAGAAAGTGTGCTCAAACAGGCCAGTTGGACACGTCAAGAGGGGAGATGCTCCTCCCTCTGACCCTCCCATGGGTAGGTGAACTCTGCTCTGTGAAATGAGCCAGAGGTCGCCATTTTTTTATCCTTGCGTCGCTCTGGGAAAACAGACGAGGCGAAGGTACAAGCAAAGCAGAACAGTTACTGTGTTGTCGCAGCTGCATCAACAAGCACGGAAGTCTATTTTACTCCCTTCATCTGAGCCTCTGAAGACTCAGTGGATTGATTTGAGTTTTGCTGGAAATGTACCAACATAACTTCCAAGGTTTTGCATGTGTGCGCCCAGCATGGGCCCATACACAGCAGGCTTCACTGAAACTCTGAAGATAAAGCATGGATCCACACCAACTGTTCGTGACTCAACTAACGTGGGAGCTGTATGTTATGTTGTTTTGTGTTGCTCTACTGCATAGGCCTACCTAGCACTGCAGCTAACATAACTCAGTTACTCTTGTAACTAATGTTGTGTCCTTTATTGATATGCAAGAAAATATGTATAGAATCCCTTCGCATCACTCACGGCCAAACCACATGGCGAACAGTATTAGTTGACCTTTTCTTGCAAAGTAAATGTGTTATAATGTGTTAATATTTCATGCATTTATTGTACACTGAAAAAAAAAAAAAAAAAAAAGCAATAACATCAATGGTAAGATACAGAGTCCAAAAGACAGAGACCACTTCCTAGAAGCTGCAGCAGTAGTTTGATTTAAGACAAAAAAAAAAAAAAATCCTTAATTAGCCAAAGGCAATCACTGGCAGTGGTTATCTTACAATCACGTTATCTCATTATGACTTCTAATTGTATCTCTAAAATGTGTTTCACACTTGTCACTTATGAATAATTTTAATATTTGTTGAAGATATCTGTTGAAGGTGTCATTTAGACTAATCAGTGACATTCATTATCCTTTCTTAATTAGCCACCAACGGTTACTCTTGAAAATTGCTGGTGTCAAACTTTCAGATCTGAGGAAGCAAGAGATTTCTCAAAATAAGAGAAAATAACTTTAAAAAAGACTAAAGGGGATTTTTTCTTCTGTGCATCCAGGCTGTGAAATCGTATCACAGGCTAAATACTCCTTTAATTAAAAAAGATAATTGTGTGAAATCATGCTTTTAAATAACAGATACTGTTGGGTTGCAGTTTTGCACCTGCTCCTAAATTTCTTCTTTTTGTTGATGGACCAAGTCACATAAGGTTTACAAGAAAAAAAAAAACCCTGAAAAGTTGTTCCTCTCTACACTTCATGTGTTTGGCTTAAATCTTGATTCAGTGTTATACAGTCAGGCTTGGGGAGTAACAGATTACATGTAACAGCGTTACATTATTAGGATACAAAAAACGGAAACTGTAATCCATTACAGTACAGAAAAACATATATCATCAGATTACCAGTATATTTGATACAAACAGGTATTACTTAACAGGATAGTGACACTTTACAACACAACACCACAACAAACCAACACGTGAAAAGACCACCTGGGCCTCGATCCATTAGCGCGGGAAGTGGGCTGCAGCCCCCCATGTCAGAGCCCCGGTGATCAAAAAAAGTTAGATAATCAACACCATGAACAGCGCTAACTACAGTTTGTCTTATCTGCTGTTGTTCTGTTGCACTAAGTATGTGGTTTATGGAATAAATGTGTCTTCATGCTGTGTTTGGGTGTTTCAAATGATGGAAAGGGTCCGCACATGTGCGTTTCACTTCACGGTAAAAAGAATACGCCAAACACAGGCATAACAACAACAACAACAATAATTATAATAATTAATAATAGCCAACACAACAATTTGACGTCACACATTTTGCATTCAGATGGCAGCCCCCCCCCTACACAAAACATCTTCCAGTGCGCCTGCCTCCATCTGTGTAAGTTACCCCAATTTCCACACGCCGTTCCGTCTCCGTGGTGGTTTAGCTCTGACTCTCGGATCAAGTCGCCCCCCAAGTCGCTCTGACTCTGAAACCTGAGTAGCTGGAGACCTGAGCTCACAAGATCACAGGAGCACTACCAGCTAACGTGATAACAGCTGGTAGATAAAAAGTGAGATTAAAATGTAAACAACGGGTCACTTTGCTTTTCTGAGGTTGATTTGCTGTTCAACATTAGAAGCTCTTTTGTACTTTCTGTTTGTGTTCTTGTGAAACGGATATTTTCTATCATGAAATGTTGCGGTTTTCCACCTCCATGATTATTTTTTCTTCCTCCATGAGGTCCCGGTCGCTTTAGGACCCTCTGAGTGACCGGTGACTCAAGGCTTGTGACTAATGTTGACAAAGTGATGATGTTATAATCGGAAGTTTATCCATTGTGTTATATTTTGAAATTTGCCAGATGCTTAGTGTGTTTGACTTCCTGCTTGGAATGATCTAATCCACGTGGATTGATGTGTGTTGGTTGCATGATATTCTTAATTTGCATGTTTGGTATAAAAGTAATCCAAAACTAAAAGTAATCTGGTACATTACATTATTTTGTGTGATATTTAGAGTAAGTTATTGATTACATCTTTAAGTAACTTGTAATGGTACTGGATTACACAGACAGGAGAGCTGGGACAACACTCTATTGATTAATAGATCTGGAAATGAAGAAGTGACACCACCATAAAACCGTGATTTCGATTGTCTTAATTCATCCAATAGTTGAGACCTTCAGGGTTCAGTTTGACTAACTCCAATAACTTGTTGACAAGTCTTGTAAATGTGAATTTCTCCTTCACTAAACCAACGGCACAAAATTGTTTGCTGTATGGAAATCATCATTAGCTCCTGACTGTGCTGTCAGCAGTTGTTTCACAGTGAGTGAAATGTGGCAAAGCAACAACATCTAATTGTGACGCTGGAAAAAAACGCTGCTTGATCCGAGTTTACATGGAGGAAGCTGCAGCCTGGCTCCTTTCAGCACAGATGTTATTCTCTTTGGTTTTGATAAGCTCTGCGCTCTTCCTCCTCGTTTCTTCTCTCCTCCGCTCAGCTACAGTACACTCACAGTCCTGTGAGACAATCAGGCCAATCAAACGATGTTTACCAGCCATTAAGATCGTCTGCTCGCCTCAATGAGAGAGGAAATGAGGACAGTGGAAAGAAAAATCAACAACTTTTGGAGACAGATCCTTAATTGTTTTTACTGCATTTTGACATTAATTAGCTTGAAATGTAGTGAGCAGAGCATGAGGGACAAGATGGGGTCCAACGGGGATTTATAAGGTAACTGGTGAGACATTTCTCCAGCACTTAAATGTCTATCATGGGCCTCTAAGTGGGCGCTCTGCAACACAAATACTGTAACCACTGTTTGATAATTAGCATTTACAGTTAATCTGCAGGCAGAGGGAATGTGGTTGTTTGATCTCTGTTTTGTTTTTATTCTTATTTGGCTGGGTAATCAATGTCAAATGATCTTAACTAAGAGCTCTGGAGAAAGCTGTTGTTAAACCAATAAAATACAGTGACAGCTTGCGCATAGTAATCGTTGCATGCATTTTGCTGCTGTTAAGTAAAGGAATGAAATAAATAAGAATGCATAAAGTTAGTTGTTGTTTATTTTTCAAGATAAGGCTATCATATCTCAACAGTAACAGTAAGTGGTCTTGTCAGTATGCCATCATGACATTTATTATTTATATTCATGGTATCCAACGACTGTTTGCGTTGAAGTTATGCGCTGAAGCAATGTCAAAGTCCAATCAGTATGGGACTGCAATGAAAGGAACTGAGCTGTCAGTCTTTTCTATGACTTCCATATTTACAGTCTTAAATACTGTTTCAAGGAATTTGCCATATGCCTGCACCGTAAGGTCCACAGTGACAAAAGCATGAGCCCTCTCCCACACACTCAACATTCTGTGCTACCGAGCTATCCATATGAATGAAAGAATAGCCTCAAATAACTGTGCTGCATCCTCCTGTTACTGTTTGATGAACTTTACTGTAAAGCTGCTGACAGAACCAACCTAGATGTTTGATCTCCCTCAGCAATGTGATGAAGGGTAAATCATATTTTCCTAACCTTACCTCAGAGCTCTGGAAGAAGCAGAACCAAAAAGAAAAGAAAGAAAAATACACATATGTATATATACATACATATATATGTATGTATGTATATATACTCAGATGCAATTAACACACATCCTGTTTAACCCATAGTCACATCATCAAGAGAAGTCAGCTGTCTGGAGAACAAACTAAAGATGGTGAGAAGTGGCAGCTTTGAGCTATGTTAATGTTATCAGATTGTAGGTTTCTTTCTGTTACATGGACTGAGAGGCTCATGGCTCTCTTACAGTATATTTGCTTCAGAATAGCCTCTTACTCTGATGATTTTCGCTTCCACCATGACTGAATAAATGAATAAATAGGCTCATACCCCCAAGCTAACTGTCTCTGCTAACAGTTACCACAGTCTTGTTAATATATAAGCATATCTTTTCATGTCAAACGCAGTCCATTTGAGGGTTTGTAGTCACTAACAGTAACATACACACACACACACACACACACACAAGTAGAATATGACGGAGGTCATGTAGCTACTGGACCAGAGTAAAAGACCATTTAAAGGCCCAGGAAACCTTTGCAGGTAGCACTCTAATTGTCTGGGATACTGCATTTTGGGTATTCATTAAATGTAAGCCACAGTGAAAAGAAATAAAGACATGAAATATTTCAGTCTGTGTATAATGAACTATTCCATGATAAAGATGCACCTGACTAATATAACAAAGTGACGCTGGCAAATAGCCAATGTCGCTTTATTATATTAACCAACAAGAGTCAGAGAGAGGTACTAGTGTATTAGTAGTATATTAACCAACAAGAGTCAGAGAGAGGTACTAGTGTTTTTTAGTTGTTGTAGTATGTACATTTAGTACATTTAGTATCATTCCTGGTAGTAGTGGTGCAATTATGTGATTTTTATTACCAAGGATTTAAATGAAAACAGTGTTTGTATGTTGACAATAAAGTTAATTTATTCGTTCATTAACGTATATGCAACACGGTTGTTATGTTGTCAGCGTCTGTAGTCAGTATTTGCTTGTGTTGTGGTGCAGTATTTTGCCTACTGTAAATGCTGCTCTCACTTTGCCAAATGGTTGTCAAAGGTTTTCATAGTTGTATCGTGTTTTGTTTATTTGCATGCATTTGCCAAAGTTGCATGGCACTGGACTTTCAGGGTCACCGTGTGAGACGCGTATATCTCCGTGCCTCAACAGAAAGGCTCAACAAAAGAAAAACAGCCACGGGCTTTGCTCCAGACCACTACCCACTGTACAGAGACTCATCAGTCGGGTCAGTCAGTCAGCAGCTGGTGACTGATAAGAGTTCAATAAAAGTAAGAAAACACTTGGGGGAAGCATCATGAGTCCAGTAAAACATGTCAGGGAAATTTTCTGCAAACACATGACACAAATAAATAAAAAGGGCTTTTAAGCTTGAGAAAGGCTACGGCAGCCTTTGGCTAGTCCTCCCAGTTGTGTGGCTTTTCATGCACAGCTGACCCTAACTCTGCCCAACATGCAGAGTTTAGGATTGAGAGCATAGAAGTTAAGTAGAAATAGAAGTAAAAGTATAAAAATACAATATTTTAGCATCCTGGGCACAAGATTAGATCTTCCCCACAACGTCTCTGATTTGGGTTTAAAGTTAACTTCCATGGATTGACAAGACTTTTTGGCAAGTGAGTCATAGTATTTTACATTTTCACTCACCAGTTCCTCTAACTTTACTTACCATGTTTTACTGGATGTTTGTCTTGCAATATTTATTTTTTATTTTTTAATGGGTATGAATGGTGCAGATAGTGTGGTAAGAATGGGTATGTTTAAACAGTCTTACCCGAGATTAAATTGAGTCACAGCGATGTTCCCCACAGACTGACTGCAAACAATACATTACAATAGTAGTAGGATAATTTCCAGAGACTCAGCACATTTCACATGGGACTCAGAGGGTACAAAGGAAGCTGTTAAAACAGCTATGGGGTAGAGACTGATTGTATGTAACCGTGAATGAAACTACAGCAGTTAGTGGCCTTTTCAAGAGCGGCTTTAAGTGATCAATTTTCCAGCTCCTCCTATCTTGTTAGGCAGGAGACTGGATCTTTTTTATGTATTAACATATGGTATATGGTATGTTTATAACATGGCCTGCAAACCAGTTTAGCTGCAAATAAAGATACCTGTTATGGACAGAGGTGAAAGGTCAAGAGGTGTTACAGTAATAGTCTGGTACATATAAGTTTGGTACATTTGTTTTCCCTTCAAGATAAGGCTGAAGTTAAAATAGTCATTTTATATGATGCTGGGGAAAGTACTGACATTCGTGTCAGTCTCAGCTGTAGACGTGATGTCTGCTGATTAGCTATTGTTAGCACAATGTAAAACAACACAAAGGCTGCAATCAGAGAAATCTTACACAGTTATTGATGTAGTTGATATGGGCAAACATATGTAACACTGGACATAACATATATAACATTAAAACACTGAAACTATTATAGCATACTTCATACAAGACAAATGCACTGTGGTTTATTTGACAGCTTCTCATGGTGTAACTGGATAAGTACTGTACAGAGAATTGCATCTTGGGTCCGTTCACACCTGAGCTTAGATATGTCCACCTGTGGATCGCTGTAGACAAGATGTTAATACCAGGTCTGAACAGGGTCACAGAAGTTCTGTATTTGATAGATTGCCCTGCTCTGGTGGGGAGACCTGTGGTCAAACTACCCCCTTGCCCCTCCTCATCTCCCACCACCTCTGCACAGACTGAGAAAGGGGCCAGCTCTGACTCATGCTGCCATTATTTCATTGCTGTAATACGACAAACGATGGAAAGGAACAAACGAAAAACCAATCTAAATTGTCCACTGATCCTTTGATTCTCCTTTTGCTCAGGAGACCGTTTACATTTATGTCTGCATGATAGACCAAAAGAAATAATATTATTATATATAAAAAAAACTCAACCCATTTAACAGCCATATGGAATTATTCATCCAAAGAGTTAACTCATATTAACCACGAGAGCTCAGTCAATCAAGTTTACGTATGAAGTCTTTTTACTAATCTAGATTAGTGCTTGTGATTTACACCTCTGGTAAAGTAGAGCGAATGAGCACAATACAGTACATCCCACTTCACTGTGATAACACATTTATTTCTAACACTAAAATTATGAATACTGAACAACACAACAAAAGAAACAGAAGAGAATAAAAATACCAACACGTGAATATGTCAGAGGCAGATTTAAAACTCTTAGAGACTGACGATATAATGAGCGTCAAATTAATGTCACAACATAATATATGTGAATTTCCAATTAAAGTTATTTTTAAGAGTCTGTATGAAACCGGAGTACACTTAGGTACTTTTATAATATAATATGATAGGTCAATGCGTTTTTAGAAGTTAAAATTATATTGCTGCCTGCTGGTGTGGCATGCAATGTTTGCAAAACTACCCAGGTACTTGTGGACTAGGCCTTAATCTCTCTCTGCAATGATAAGGTGTGGTCAGGTGCTGAAGCTGCAGCATCCAAATTTGGCTTTAATATCAGGTTGCTGTAACTCTAACATTTGTGATTTGGAGATACTGTGGATTTGTAAAGCTGGGGTAATTTCTGGTGTAAAATGTTAACACTTTCAAACCCACCGACTTGGCACGCATTGGAAGCAATGCAACCTCCAGGCAGGTGGATTGTTGGGGTTATATGTGCTCTGACGAAGACAAGGGACAACTTATTCCACCATTTAGATCTTCTCTTAGCAGTAACATTACCATACACTGGTATACTGATACAGAGAGCCAGCCTCTGCTCTCAAACTGCTCCCACAGCCACATTAGCAGCCGAGCTTTGCAAACAAGCCTCTTGTGGCGATGTAAATTCACACCACAGCAGCAGCCACTGGTTCATGCTGTTTCAGTCATTACCCCACGTGATAAGAAGCCAAAAAGAAGGAGAGAAACTGAAAGTGCAGTTCATATATTATAGTGACAGACATGACACCAGGTGGACGTACCCTGTTTCATAATGCAAGTGGTTAACGTACAGGACAGAAACATTTTTTCTGAAACAGTGCTGCCTCTGCTCTGCAGAATGCAGAGGAGGAGCAGAACAGCAGCTTTACACAATTTACCACTGTTGACATGCTGCTAGCCACACGGCAGAGCCTTAATAAGAATAAATGTTACACCATGCTGGCTCTGGATAGCGTCAACTTATTTATTCAAAAATAAATGATTGTTTAGAGCCATAACAAACCTTGTGATTTAAATAGGATCCAGTCCTAAAGTGAACATCCCCCCTTGAAATTCAAATGAGAGCTCCCCTGTGGAGCGTTCTTGTAAACAATGTTTACATACACTTCTACTCAGCATAACACGATGTTTGTATCCTCGAGGTCTGACAAACATGTTGAATATCATTCCCTCTACATTGGGATATTTTTGGCCTTATCTCCCGTGCAGCCCTATGTGAACACAATCGTTCTTGCTGCATCACTGAGCCCGTTGTGCTGATTTGAGTGTTTTGTGTATGACAATGCTCCTGATTTTGAATAATACTCCTGCAGGCACACAGCTGGTGACATTTGGTTGAATGTCAGTTGTGACATCAGGTGATCATAACTCAATGTCAGGACGCCTAATGAGTAAACGTTTGACGACAGCTGACGATGATATTTTGTTGGTTTGCAGCAGCGTCGCTACGTAACCGAAGCTCAGCGTCTCGCAAATGTCTCACGCAAACATCATCTCGACAGGGAAAACACAGACGTTCTAGTCGTGAGTTAGTAACGTCTGCTAAACACCCACATGTCAGCTCACCTGGTGTGTATATCGCACATATCATATATGCCTTCCTGCAGAAGCCCAACATGATTTCCCCACCAAAATACAACATCTTTCTGGCTTTGCATTGAAGTCTGCTTCAAAAAGAAAAAGAAGCTGAGATGATGCATTTCACAGCTGAAGAGTTGTTAGTTTTGTCTTTATCCTCATACATCAGAGCATCACCTGAAAACAGTGACTATGTGGCAGTAGGTGTACTGGAATTATGTCGCCATGGGTACAATATATGTTATTTAAGACCCTCATGAAATAAAAAAAAATGTATTTTAACATCTATTTGTTCATTGAACTCTTTGATAAACCAAATTCATGTAAAAACAATATTATTTGAGTATGTTTACATCAAAATCCATTTATTTCCTATGGACTCAGACTCATCCTGCACTAGTGGGCAGTCCTAATTTTGCATCTAATTAAAATGAATTTCTCAAATATTTACATGAGTTCCTCAAACTATAAATTCTGACAATCACTGTGGCAACCTGCTTACATCTTACTCCAGACACGTGTTCACTGATGTCATCATCCTCCTCTGTTTCATGGTGGTGAAGGTGGTGAAGGTGGAAGGTAGAGAAGTCCTCTGCTGCAGTATGCAGGCTGTTTTCTACTGTCTAATCCCACAAGTGGTACATTCCATGTTAATGGCTACCGTAGGTGTATCAATACCGGTGGCAGGTCCCTTCCGGTGCATCTTTACTGAAAACATGTGATCATGCGGCATTCAGTGTCTCCTGTTGTGAAACAGTCTGGTTAAGTTTGGGAAAGACTTGTGCTTCAATTTACGGGACCTTCATCCTCATTTTTATTCACATGTTAAGATTCTATCAGTCAGACTTATATGAAACAACCATCTGCTGTGTTCAAGTCCTGTGTGTTATCAAGTCTAACAACTTTACCACTTGACTTCTTCTGTGCTGCTCATCAATCGTCATTACCACTACATTCCTGAGCTGCTGCGCAAACAACCTGTGCAGGTGTTTTTCACAAGAACAGCACAGTCTCTGCATTTCTGTCTTAACAGAATCTCAGGATGACTGGCCTTTCATAGGGAGGGAAAGAAAAATGTTTTATTTTTCCAACAGCATCATTGCATTCTCTGGTTTCTGGTGTATGGAGCGATTCTCAGCTGCAGAGAGCAGATGTTTGCATGAATTAAATATTTGTTGAGGCTGAAGTGGAGCGGCAGGGTATCAACTGCAAAGCCCTTTTTTCTGTTCCTGCTTTAAAAAAAATTGCAATATAAGGCACAAACCTGAAATAGTGCACATATCACGGACATGCCTTACATTATTTATCACACTGCACTCCACTGGGTCACAGGCATCAATGCCACTGACAAGTCACATTAGAAACCATAGATTCTTGTTACATGTATCATCTATATGGCAGATGAATGGGATTAGGAAATTGTTGTTGCATGCAGCCACAGTGTGCAATTAAGATTCATTGTGTAAGAAGAGGAAAGATTTGGCATGAAAAACTCCTGCTGCTGTGTAACATGGCAGAATCTGTAAAAAAAAACATGTGTTGGAGGTTGAAACAGAGCGGTGTCATTTGGAAGAAGCGTAGTTAGCTGTTGTTGTTAGTGGGCAGACCACACTGAGCTCAAGGTCAGGACTTCTGAGGGAAACTGAAATCAATACTCAATAGACCAGGGCTGTTCCTGGATAGGTGCCAGTGGAGGAAGCTCTGCTGTTCGTGTACCTGTTGGCAAGACATCTGATGAGTTCCTATGGATATTTGGTCTCAACATCCCAGTGGCAACAAATGAAAACACCACAAACATACCAAAGCGTGATCTTAAGATACAACATTTTATTATCAGTCTTAAATATGAGCACACACTTTTCATCGAGAAAATACATAAGAACCAACGATCCTTTACAATGCAGGGGAGAGGGCGTCTCCCTCCACTTGTGAACAATCCGCTCAAAGAGAGAGAGCTCCGTGAACTTGTAGCCAGGCAAAGGGGCAGAATTTTATTTTTGTGAATCATCCAAAATGAATCTCATGGGCTCATGAGACTACTTCATGCGTCTTGCTATGATAATAATCCCCCTGGCAGCTGAGACAAAGGTTTGATTTCTTCATGTCTAACCAAAGTTCACATCCAAAAATGATCTCTTCCAGATTGCAATGCAAATCACACAAATGTCACAACACCTAAAATGAATAGCACTATCTGGTAGGCGCAACACAAACTCAGCCATTTTTCGTAAATGGTGTCAGATTTTCTCCAAACACTGCTCTCTTGCCTTGCACACAGAGACAAAGAAAAGAAAAATACCCATAGCTTGTTATGTTATTTTCTTACTTTTTTATTTATTTTTTTATTTTTTATTTTTTTAGATTTTTATTTTATTTTTTTCCCAAATCAGCCCACATTCCAACTGGACCCATGTCTGCTTGGGCTGAAAGAAAGAAAGAGCCCTGCAATCCCTGTGCAGTCTTCAAACAGAGAGTGGAATTGGTCATATCAACATAAATATGCAGCGCTACTGCCAAAATATAAGCCTTCAT
>OMNW01035251.1:24905-38034 GCA_900303245.1 Selene dorsalis | reverse complement strand
CAGGCCTTTTCAGTGCAGTTTTCTGAGCTGAACTTTTGGGGGTGAATCAGAAATATTTTACTGGTGTGTTTCTGAGATCCTCTCCCTGGTTGCTAGGCTTTATCATTATAAGTTTGGCTTGAATGAGACTTATAGTGTGTCTTGCATATCCTTTTTAAAAATTCAAGCTTGGTAAGAAGTTGGAGCATTTGCATTTGCTCTAATAAGACAGAACAGCCAGGCTTGTTTAATGCCGTGCAGAGTGAAACTGCAGCACAACGTCCTTCTGTTTATTGGATGTTTTTTTTGTTTGTTTGTTTTTTTATTATAAATGGAAATGGAAGCTGCTTATTTTCAATTGTCATGTGAATTTTATGTGCTAGTGCTCTTTGCCTGAGCATGATGCATGTTATATCCACTGTTAAAAGCATAAAAACAGGAGAGGAGAGAATAAAGTGTTCAACTTTTTAGCAGTGCTGAACTCCTGAAAAGCCGAGCTGAAGGGTGTTGCTGCATTTAGCTTCACTTTTATGATGAGTCAGGTTAACAACAGGACAATGTCAGGCCCAGCTGAGAGCTTAATATCGCTCTCTCTCTCAACTAAATGAGCCATATCGTAACGATAGCATATAGCTGTGCAACACAAAACAATACTGTCTTACTCAGTGTAATGTGATTGAGTTTATTTAACTGCTCTGCGAGGCGGCTTCTCTAACCTTGAGGCGACCAGAGCTCATAATACATCGAAAACACTGCGGCCAAGTAAAACAAGAGTCTCCAGGTTCTGAAAAAAACCCAAAACATATATAAAAAAGCAGCCTGCATAAGATCTCTCCACTCTTTGTCGCACGTCTTAAAACAGCAGGTGATTTCGACAAGGAGCTGGAGATAAAACTTTTTTCTTTTGGCTGCACGTGGCTCAGACCAAGGCCTGAACCATAGGGAATGTGATCTAGCGGGATTTCCAGCAGCGATTTGACAGTGACAGCTTTCTGTCTCCACTGAAAAGGCATAACACCACATCCTCAGATCCCAGATCAGACCGCTCTTTGCCTCCACCCTGCTTCCCCTGCTCAGTGTGCAACATTTATTCTGCAACCACAGATCTCATCGTAGTTCATAAACAATATTGTCGTTCGGCGCTGATAATTAGCAGAGTTCCTCTTAATGATACATCTGAAGTCAGGAAATGAATGTGCTGCCATAGTGACCATATGACATTGATTCTATTTAATTGATTATTAAGTTGAGTCAGCTATACAACCAACTCCACACCTCTGTTTATGTATGAAAAGAAAAATTGTTCTCAATCTAGAAATGCATAACGTGTTTTCATATTTTTGCCAGCAGCCCTGCTGTTTGGTACAAATCTGTCTTTGCTCTAAGCACTAACATGGGTTTGTCCTCAGTAATAGTGTGCTTGGCTTGAGAAATTATATTTTATTGCATTTGAAATGACATCAAAGAAAGGACAAAAAGAAAAAAAAGAAAATTTCACAATTATCAAGGACAAAGCAATAAACTGCATAAACATTCAGCTGTCTGTGCCGTCCTTTCAGAAACCTGCGGAGCTCTGAGACACACCTACTGACTGACAATATCTGTGTGGCATCGCGTAGGCTTCTGCAAATGCCCACCGTTTTACACCGTCGCTATAGTGAACGCTAATGCTCGTCCACAACCAGATCTAAAATTGACTTAAACATAATACTTTAAGGTGGTGAATAATTCGACACGTTGCTGAACAACTGCTAAGAGGTAGTACAAAAAAAAAAAAGAAAAGAACCAGGTTTAACAATGTGTGCTTGGCTGTTCCACAAACGAAGACATGTAAGCAGGAAATGTGTGTGAGTGTCTGTTTGCATGTGTGTGTGTGTCAATTGACATTTCCCGGTGAGCCATTAGGCAAGGTGTTTTCACGTTGCGTTTCTTTTTCAGCCTCTCAAGTGAACTGCGAGTGATGAGGCTGTGATTGTTTGTGGGTCTATTGACAGCAACTACTTCCATCTGAAGAGGGATCCAGCGCGGACCTCCTTGGGAGGCGATCTTAAATGTGGTTAATCTTGTGGCAAAAATGACTGTGCAGAATAGATGTGAGATCAGTGGGCCCATCCTTCAAGCCAGGATGGAATAATTACTGTGTCATTTCCAAACATCACTGTGTTGGAGATGAATAATAGTCTGCACTGTCTGTCTCTCTCTCTTCCTTTGTCTTGTGTGTGAAAACAAATGGTGATTAGCCTGTCAGATTCAGCTGATGATTACCCTGATCAATTTCAATAATGACCCTATCTGTTTCATGCCTTTTTGATTTGGATATTGGCTCTTTTCCCACATCAGAGAGCACAGACCTTGTTATCCCCAAGAGCTATAAAGAAAAGAATAGAGGTGCACACGGACGATGGACTAAGACCTCAGATGAGCCAAGGCAATCCAGGGTAAAAAAAAAGACTTTAAAAGGAAAAGCAGAAGGTGGCTGGTTCTGTCAGACCCTCCTCAGTGTCCACCGAGCTCGCCTTTATTTAAGAGTGTCCACATTTGGAAACACAATCAATCATTAGAAGAAGTACACGGTTTCTCTAATTTATCTTAATTCGCTGCTCCTGCTTGATGCTATTTTAACGCATCCCTACATACAGTGTTGCTGCACACAGCCCAATGATGCTGCAGCTCAGTCAGCAGATGGTGTGTTGCGTTCGAGGTGCACTGGCGAGTGATGCATGTAGCAAGAGATTTGCGGTGTTAAAAAAAGATTCCTTTCCACATTATGAAACCAGTAGCCTAACACCACTCTTATTGTTGTTGTCACTCAGCTCTTTTTTTTTTCCACTGCTGCGTTGAACCTGAGCGCCGTCTGGCAGTTGGTGTGAATCACTCCCCGACGCCTGAGATACACAATACTGGCTTTCATTCTCGCTGCCATGTAGTGAGAGGTTACTGATTGTTGCATAAAATCCTGATGCTCACGAAAAAAATAAGGTGACAGGTCTGTATTCTGTTTACTGCCCGCGATACTCAGTCGGGGCTGATTTTACTCAGTAATAAACTACAGATATGATTTTCTCGTTTTGTAATATATCCCGTCTTCTCTGATAATGCAAGCTATATATCAAGTGATAAAAGCAGTTGTAGTCTTTTTTGCTCAGACCTCTGATCAATCTCTGTTATTGCAATTGCCTCACATGCCGTACAGTGAGCCTGTGATCTTTTTTTTTCCTCCCTTCAGTGATAGCTGAAAATGTCTCGTTCAACTGGACATTTCACACTCATGAATTCCACTCTGTACATTTTGGTTTAAAGGTATCGATGATTTTTGATTTCTCTATTTTTTTTTTTTCCCCCAAATCACCCTCATGTTAAAACCGTATGAATTCACAGCGGGTTAACCCTCCTGACAACACTAACATGGACGTGTTCATGTCTTTCGTTTGGTGTTGAGACTAGGAAACAGAAATCTGTGATGCAAGGTGGTAAACAAACGTCTAAAGTCTTTGGGTTATTGGTGTCTAACTACATGCACAAAGTGTTTATCTTCTGTTTTACATGATCGTACTGGGTTGTCTCTAACCTTCCACTGCTGGTTCGGAACATGAACAGGAACTTTTTTCTTTTTTTTTCAAATAACTGTGTTGTGTAGAAATTGCATGACGTTCAAACAAGTAGAAACGCATTAATAAATTTGCATTACTTAAGTCGGACACTGGCTCCACACGTGTGGAGAAAACTCGCTCCATTTCAACTACTTAATCATAACATAATTATTCTTGACACCATTATTGTGTACAACTGTACTGGTAAAGAAAAAAAATACAACAAAGACATTAAACTAAGATATTGTGCTAAATAATTACAACATTATATTTTTTCCCTTGTCAAAAACAAAAAACTAAACACAACTGAAAAAAATATAAATTAAATGATTAGCATACACAACTGCAAGTATATCACTATAATGCTGAGAACAAAAATACATGAAGGTCAAAAACAGTTCTGCTTTCAACAACCAGACTGAATGATAATTATTATACATTAAAATATGATAATACCAGGCTTTCCGCCTCAGGGTAACCTAAATTCCTTCTGCTTCACTGTCTCCATTTGACTTTGAGGTATTTAACATTCACCTCTCATACACGCCGCAAATTTGCCTTTTCCTGGAGTTGAGATGAATATGCAATGCAGTTAAAAATTAAGACAAATCCATCTGAATAAGAGACACCTCATTTTAAAAAATCCTTTCCTTCTTTTTTTTTCTCCCAAGACACATACAGTATGTAAAAAGAGACAATCCAGAGTAATATAATTTAGAGAGGAAAACACAATTCAGTTAAAGTGTGAAACTTCTGTTACATCCTTAAAAAGTGAAACTAAAGAAAAAAAACACAAAAAATAAACATAAAATGTTGTTATGTACCTATCTATTGTATCAACATCATTACATAGCTTGGTACTTCATGCACTCACTGTGCATCAGTTTATGGTTCTGGTTCAAAACAAAAACGCACGCACGCACACATTCACACATGCAAGCACACGCACAAGCACGCACACACGCGCACACACATGCACACGCACGTACACATGTTACTCGTGTTCAGATCCATTCCTCTTCAAAACCTGAGCAGGAATGGCAGAAACACTATGAAGAGGAGACAGGTGTGTGAGTGCACTCCCATCGCGCCGCCACTGCCGTCCTGAACTGCTCTCGGCCCTAACAGGAGGGAGAGAGAAGGAAGGAAAAAAAACAAAAAACAACAACATCTGGTTAAGTTGCTCCATTGGTGATTTTTTTTCCTGTTGTATTAAATTAACTTCCTGTCTGCTGATAACAATTTACTGCCATAATAACCCTCCGGCATTGGTGATAACTGTGATATTACGTGATGAGAACATAGGCTGAGTGCTTCACAGTGTATATTTTCAAAATAGAGACAGCATGCAAAAGTGATTATGGCTAATGTTTAGAATGAGGTATAGATTACAAGGATTACAGGGTTTCACTAGTGACATGACAGCGATGTGATATTATATGACAGAATGTACTTGTTTGACCTAGTAATTCATTTTCAACTGGAAGATTTGCCACAAACACATTAGAATGACCAAATTCTCCTTTTCTTCATCCCAGTACTCTCATCATTTCATTCTAAAAACTCTGGGAGAAGACAAAGCTTTTTTTTTCAAGTAATGAGGGAGGTAGAAGGGAAACTGCGAACTAGACAAGCATACTACTGAAGCTACTGCTCTGTGAATGCCTAGCTGTTTAATACAGTTTAATACATACTCTACATATGCACTTACATCTAATCAAGTGGCACTATGTTGCATGAATTGCTGAATTGGTACATTAAACAAATAAACAAATTATATTTTGGCCTATATACGCCCTATATGATGAAATGACATTTGTATCTGAATGAGAGATATTTACTGTAAATGAACATATCTGCAAAGTAGCACATTATTCATAGTGAATTTAGACTATACTAAAACATTAAGTTGATTTCAATCACCACACGGGTAATCTGATGTGTGTGCTAATATGAATGAATGTTCACTTTTTGAAAAATCTGGATATGCATATGGCTCCTAAAGTATAATTTATCCTTCTTAGGAACTTAGAGCATTTGGTTAAAATGAGGCAAAGACTGGGCTCTTGATCCAATAACAAACACTGACTTGGCCTTAACCTTAGCCAAAGGGTTTTATTAGATAAACCTATTCATATATGAGAGTCAGGGTGGTCTTGAACTTCATACCTCCACTACTCAATACTATAGTTCATCGTTCTTTGAAAGAAAAACAGAGATTACGTTTGTGATATGGAGTACCTCAAGGTTCTATCCTTGGTCTTCCTTTCTTTTCAATCAATGGAACATCAGTTTGTTGACATTATTATTGGTGCTTTGCATATGCAGCTTAATCAGTCTTACTTTGTTAAAGAGTTGAATTCAGATACAGATGTCATGAGAAAATCACTCATACTTTTTTTTTTCTTACAGTTTGGATTATTTTGAAGATCTACTGTTGATAAAGTGAAGATCTTCCTGACACAGTCAGTGAAGTCTTGTTTTCTCTGGCCAACCTGGCTTGATATGGATGTGTATTTTTTGGATGAAAATTGTAAAAGGAACGACATTTATCAAAGGCGGGAGGTATTTTTTGTTGGGAACTATAAAATAACAGCAAATAGCATGTCAGCAGTAAATACAGTAAAAGCGTCCATTAGGAGGCAGGGGGTGACTGCAGTTAGTACTGTTGATAGCTCCTTTTATTGACATGGTCTGCAGCATCAAATGCTGTATTTAAGATTAAAAGGACTAGAACTGGGCATGACCCAACATTCATTGCTTGAAGAAAGTAATTTTGTCTCTATCAAGAGTCCAGATCAATAAACCCAAAGGTTTTTCTTAAATGATGGTTTGACCTTCAAGTTTGCTTTGGTCAGTGTAACTGGTGATCTGTTGCAAATTTAAGATACTATCGATGCTTCACTGAATTTTTGCCCAGGCTTAAAAACATACATACAGCACATGGAGTGTAAAATAAAGCATGTCCAGTAGGTTTCAAACAGAGTTTGTAGAATACTTGTTGGAATAAATGTTTAAATGTTGATCACATCAATCTGTAAAATGTACTTTCATGTATCCTATAAAACTGGTTCACCTCATTCTTTGTACATTAAAATACACACAGAGACATGTTCACCATTTTTCTTAGGTATAACAAAAATATAAATCAGAGTTTTGATCTCTTAGATTTCTCTTTTGCACTTTAATGCACCTCTAGTGCTCTGGCATTACTACTGTGTGTGTACAGATTTTAAGAACACTGCATGCAATGCACAGGGCTCTACTACAATAATACAATAGAAATCCATGATGCAACAGTGAAAACACATAATGTTTTCATCATGCTCTTTTCAGGGATGAGGCAAGTTCCATCTAAATGAACACATTGTGTGAGGATTGAGGACAAATTTTAACTTTTTACTTTGAAGCTTGTCACACAATGACTACTCATTTCCCTTGGATTTCCATGAGTTCACCAGTTTCCTTTGGGGCATCTATCCAATTATCCTGCCACAGTGGATTATCCCTAATCCTGCATACGGCTAATTAGAATAATGACGTTCACTCATAGTCAAAATCAAGGCCATTAATGCAGTTCTGTGTTGTTAATGGAGTGAGTTTGCTTACAGGATGCTGCAACCAGAACTCACAAGGACACGTTAAATGACAAGATCGGGAGGGGAGGGGCGTTTATCTTTGCTATCATCACAGCACCACATGTTCTAAATAGCATTTGGAATAATCTACACCAGAAATCTACAATCCACAATCACTATTTTACAGATATAGGGAACATTTGAGCCAGCAGTGAATTTGTGCAGCTCCCTCTGTCTTTTCTTTCACTATTTCATTTTCTGTGTCGAACGTACAGTAGAAATACAATAACAAGTGCAAACAGTCACATATGTCATAAGTCACAAATGGTGATAATAAAATGTGGTGAATACTTACATGGGAAAAAGAGCATGCAAAAACCAAAATGAAGCCAATGTCACACAGAGCAGGCAATTAGAATGGCAAAGGGACAAAGATGAAATATGGTTAGTGTGGCTACATTGACCATTTTCACAAAGATCATCCAACAGCTCTAAACTAGAAATTCATTAAGTGAGCAAAGAGTCATTACAATCAAACAGAGTCGTTTTGATAGGATCAAAGAGGAATGATGTGTCTCCAGAAGAAATACTGAACTATAACTCCAGTGACACTGGAGCCTGACTTCCCGTTTGTGAAAATGGCAATGTTTTTACGTCCCAGCATGCAGTTAATGCTTTCAATCCGCAACAGCTGAAGTGCATGCTGGTGCAGAATACTAACCTTGCAATAGCGTTGAGCTAGTGGGTTCAATTACCACTACATCAGGGGAACAAATGAAACAGAGCAACATATTGGAAACAGAACAGCAACACATCATCGACAACACTTGTGAAAAGCGTGAAATGTATGTTGTCCATTCAGTGCAGTAACCTGTCAGTGCACAGTTACTGATGAGGTCAACCTGAGAATAGTCCCAATAGCCAATTATCAAATTACAGGGGCTGTCACAAAGCCACTTCAAAGGCGTAACACTAGAGTATTTGAATTCTCACTACCACTCACTGTGGGTAAAGTGACAATTTGTATTTTTTTGTGACACCTTTGGGAACATGTGATTATTTCTTTGGTCTGACATGAGGCCCAGGAACCTGTGTTGCCATGTGATCCCAGGTGCCAGGTGATCCCTGATGGGTTACAGTGTTTTTGTCAGTGCAAAAAAAGTTTTTTTTTTTTTTTTTTTATCCCATATATAGTACTTTGCTGCAAATAAAGATACAGTTATTACAGCAGGAAAAACAAGTCACATAATGAAGTCATGAGAAACCATGTGAGTTAGGAACAAAAGGAGCAAAATCAGCCTCTACAGAAGGAGAAGATGGTGAGTTTGTGGACACAGATTCATTCTCAACTCTGTCTAGACAGATGTTTTAAATGTTGACATTTACTGATCAAGTGACAGGGCAGAGGTAGGAGGGGTGTGTTCACCCGGTTTGTGAACAGCACAAACACACAAGTAAGTTAAGCATTACCTAAGAATTGGTAAAAAGGGAAAAATATAGTATCGTCCTTAATTAATCAGTGATTTAATGCACAATTTGTTAATGATGACCCAAAAACACTGTTCACACAGTGATGTCGTGTTACCTACCTGCTCATGCTGTATGCTAAATGCTGAAGTGGCCCCAGCTGTGACTTGTTCATTCAGGACTAACTTCCGCCTGATGGAGTTATTAAAGGAGCTGCATACTGGACTCACATATGGAACCCTTTCACTTGAATGGTAATTGCTCACCTGGCACATGACCCCACACTGACTCTAGCTTCCAGGTTAACTTCTGCATTCAGTATGGCCCACTGCACACGGGCATTAGTGTTTCTCCTGCTGGTCCCACCTGTGTGTTCCTGCTCGACCTCTAGACTTTACATTGGGATGGCGCTATGAAAATATAACTCCCATTTCTCTGGGACTTTACTAAGAATTTTTTTTTTTTTACAAATACCATAATAAACCTCCGTGTGTCCAAAATTCAAAGTGTAAAGATAACTTATCTTGTTTGCAGTTGGAGATGTTGTGTCTGCATTTTAATGGAAATCCTCTTCTGCGTTTACTTAATTATTTTAGGGGATTTTTTTTCTCTTTATTCTGATAGGCAGTGAAAGAGACAGGAAGGTCAGGGAGGAGGGAAAGACATGCAGTGAAGGGCTGCAGGTCAGCCTTCAACCTGGTTAACCAGCTAAGTTAGCACTAGTTCTTGATGGTGCACACTAGGTGAGCCATGGACGTCTCTTTTATAACAGTTTTCTCTGAAAAATGTTTTCTATAAATGGCCACTGACAAATTAGCAGCAATGCTGTGACTCAGCGCTGTATCCAGCTGAAATACATTCATGTTCTACCTTCTCTGAGGCATGTGCAACCTCTCTACTATTTTTGACGATCTCCAGTGCGAGTTCACTGAGAATGAACCAGCAGACAAGTTAAATACAGAGCAGATTGTGGAATTTGTAGTGCAATAACTCCCAAAAAGACACTCAGTAAGTCACAGCTCAGAGGATTATATCAACAATGAAGCATTTTGTGTGCACTACACTGTGTCCAACAACTGTGCATACAGTTCATTTTGCTCTAACACATGTGGTGTCCAATGAAATCAAAACCATCGCTGCATCTGAAAGGAGCTAAAGATTAACCTAGCCGCCACTATGACTGCACTCACCATACAGAAGAAAGCTTGTGTTTGAGCTCCCGAGTTTGTTAATGGCGATGCAGGTGTAGTTGCCGTAATCTCCATCAGACACGTTAAAGAACGTCAGCTTGGACAGCGATCCGGTGTTCACAATCTCCAGGCCGTCAAAGCCATTGAAGATCCTATAGAGGAGGAAAAAAATGTCCACGGATGAATATGAGGTGCAACAAAGCATTTAAGTGGTTAATCATGTTTGGGTTTGTTTTGCTGGTCTATTTATCCTTAAGTCCCTCGCCAAATTACTTCACAAATTACTGAGCACAAAAACAATAATTTCATTAATAACATTAAATATATGCAATTTTGCAGTAATCTCATAATGTTAATGCCTGTGTGACTGGCAGCTGATCAATAACCATCAGTAAGTGTGAAAACTGATCAGTAAGCATACACACACACACACACACACAGAAACAAACAAACACACACACACACACACACACACACATACATACTCCTTCCATTTGTCTATTTAAAATGCAAATGTAAAACCCATTACCTTCTGTCATCTTTATACCACTCAAAGTCTGCCTCGGGCACTGCATCAGCCTCACACTCCAGCACTCCTCTTTGGCCCGGAGTCACGCCAACATCTCTGCCCTCTGACACGGTTGGAGCATCTACATATAGAAGCACTGTGATCAGGACTACAGAGCAGAACAAGTCAAGGATATCAGGAAAGGGGTCGCAGCGTTTTCTCCCCTGCAGCCACTGTTTTAAGTCTAAACTGGGATCAACACCATGACCATGAGTCCACAGGAATTATGTAATGTGTTTATGTCTGAAGCATATAAAACATGAATTACACTGGTTGAGCATCAGAATGATTATTAGGTTTGAATGAGATCCAGACAACTCTTAAAATGAATAAATAAATAAAAATCTGAGTGTGTTATCTATTAGTTTCAGGGTCATTGAGTTTGAGAGTTCAGTGTGTGACACGCAACTCCTGACAAATAAAGAATTGACCTGTTCATGTCATATTGACATCATACCAGGAATAATACATAAGAATTGACACATTGACAATTAAAGGAGCTGTATGTAAGAAATGCATGGCAACTAATCATAAAATCACCCAATATGTGACCAGAGACAAAGGAATCATGTTCATTTGAAATACTGATCTAACTGACAACAATAGTACAGCCAGAATATTCCCATTCAAAAAATGTATTTACAGCTCACAAATCATGTTTATGTTTTGATTTTGTGTTTTGTCCTGTTGCTCCACCCTCTGCTCTGTCAATCACAGCATCAGTGGCATTTCGGCCTCCGGGTTGCCAGTTCCCACTGAGCTGCAGCATGACTGCGAGATAAAACGATCTCAGCTAAAGCTTAAGGGACGAATTATAAAGTGAAAGTTCGAAAAGAGGGAGGAAATGAGGTGAAAAGGAGCAGATAGCGAATAAAGTGATGGTGAAGGTGTAGAGTTGTTCATGGGATGAGTCTGGTCCGGTCAGTTCGCCTGTCTCCGGTCGTCATGTGTTTGAAGCCTCGCACCAGAGACACAGAGAAATATTATTTTATTAGTGTTGGAGGCGGAGTGTTGAGTGTCCAGTAGAGCAGCAGGTCAGCTGTAGAGGAGGCAGAGGAGGCTCCAGCACCATCTGTCTGCAGTGAGGAGCAGTGTGGAGTCAGAGCGACCTGATGATACGACGGTTAGAAAGAGGAGGAGAAAACTCTGACTGTGGAAACACTGAGATGCTCGTGTTGTTTATTCTGCAGTAACACGTCTCATGTGTTGGCTCATCTACGGCGTCAAGAACATGGACTAAAGCTCCTGTAGATGCAGGGTTACTGTGTGTGTCTGTGTGTGTGTGTCTGTGTGTGTCAGCGCTGCACACACACACACACACACAGACACTGTCAGAGCGGTGAAGTGAAACAATAACCTCAGATCACCTGAGTTGATGTGAACTGCTCGTAGTTACAGTTCAGTTCAGTTCAGAGTAAAAAGCTAAATATTCATCACCAACCTGCTCAACCTACAGAAACGTCAACACTTATAATACTTTGAGACTGTAGAGACTGTGTGAGTGAGTCTCAGGCTACCATAGCCACAACGCTGGAGCAGGGCAGAGGTTAGCGTGTGGCTATCTGGCAACCTCATGTCTGGGGGCCAAAGGGAGGGGAAACAACACGCTGCAATGTTTTGAATTTGACTGCAGCAACAGTTTTGGCCACAGTCTTACATACTGCTCCTTTAAACTTCCAGTGTCAACTGAATCTGAATATAACAGACATGAAAAAAACATAAAGGATGAATCATTTTTTTAACCATTTCAGCAGCTTCCACATGTGACTGCTAATGTGGTGAGGAAATATACACACTGTGGCGTTTTCTGAGATAGATTCTGTCAAAACTTTAACTCATAATGAGATCGAATACAACATTCGAGCAACCTACAAATACAGAATACAGAACTGGCAGTGGTAGTGAAGCAGCAGGCACTCAGCTTGTGTGTGAACACACACATGCCTGACAGCCGCAGCAGGTCAGCCACACAGGAGCCATTACACACTGAGCGAGGGAGGTGTGTTTCCGGCCCCAGGAAGCGCAGTGTCATTAGTGAAGCTTTCTGAATGAGTAGTTTAAACCAACTTTTTAACCTGACTAAACAGCGACACTTGAAGACTACATTACCTTAGGTTGTGTTAAAATTGAAGGCAGCAGCTCAGTAACACCATCTTTGACTTTCTCAAGTAAAACTTTAAGTGATACTTTGCTTGTTACAGTGATACTTTTTAATTATTTCTGAAAAAATAACTCCACTTTTATTTTTTTTTATTTATTATCCGATCAGTCACAGTTAATTAATCGTAGAAACTAGAACAAAATTCCCCTAACAATTTTCCACAGCAAAACAAGATATCTTCAAATCGCCTGTTTTCGTCTGAACAACAGTCGAGCTCATCAGTATTCAGCTGAGGAGAAAAGCAACAAAGGCCCACGTCTGAGGAACTGGAGCCTGTAAAAATTTGGTGTTTTTGCATGAAAAAAGGATTTAAAAAATCATATGAGTATAAAAATATCAGATGTAGCGGATTCTTCTAATAGACTGGACAAACCGCTCGTTTCAGCTCCGAGGTTTTTGTTACTCACAGTTGACGGTGATGTCGACGGTCTGAACATCTGTGTCGATATCGTTGACAGCTGTGCACTCGTACGTCCCAGCTCTCTGTCTGGAGATGGATGGGATTTCCAGGTACTCATCGTCTGACGCCAGGTCTCCTGTGAAAGATCACACACACACACACACACACACACTCACACACACACACACACACTTCC
>OMNW01035251.1:3305-20153 GCA_900303245.1 Selene dorsalis | reverse complement strand
CAAGAATGCTGTTACAAATGATCTGGCCTACCACTGCAACACTGTTCATGAGGAACCCACTCTAGCAAATTGTGAACATCCTGTCAGAATGGGTGGACCCTTAAGTCAACTGCCATGACAGAAAAGGCACAGCAGCTTACACACACATGCCTGGCTAAATCAAAACACACTGATTCTAATGTGATTCAACTGAATAATAACTGTAGCTTTGATACCAGACCTAATGAATAAGAAGCCTGCTGTGATGATAGATAGGTAGACACTATATGTGCCCAATTATGTGTACTGTCAACTCGATTCCATTTTGTGCAAAGTGACAACAACACGTTGGAAAGCTTCATATCTATAGAGGGAGGAATGAAAAAGAAACTGAAAAAATATATGACACTGAAGACATGGTACCAATCAACAAGGCAGCACAAGCAGACTAGAATGTCAAACATTCAGATGCCCAGGACACAGGAGAAACCAACGTGGAATGCTCCAGTGATGAGAACGTATTACACCTGCAGCCCCACATACAATATCTTTGCACAGTAGAGTCCAATATAAAACAGCAGTTCCTTCATTGACAAAACTTGCTTCATGCCACCGAAAGGTTGAATTTCATAAAGCTGAGCTCACTGCAAAGGGTTCAGACTTTTCTTATACCTTCATGTATTATTATGTACCCCCAAAAAAGATACACCTCCTTCTATATAGGGACCCACTGATTATCTCCAAATCCTCCTAGCAACCTTGGCAGACCCCAAAAAAATGAAAAAAGAGAGAGACATATACTGCAGCAGCAAGCCCCCTCCATATATCTCATCTTCCACCACTCTACTTCACTGGACTTTCAGCATCTTGGTCTGGAAAAATACAATACCACCTCACCCCTGCATCTCTAAATAACACCACCCCACCCCACCCCATCTATCACATGTCCCCACATGCTCTGCAATTAGCTTTTCATTCACACATTACCCCTTATTATCACCATGACACTCTTCCCTTCAACACAGTCACAGTTTCTCCTGCTTCTTCTCTTTTGTTCCAGACTCACCCGGGTCACTGTTACCATTGATTTACAGACCAAATGAAACATCAGGTCTATGGACAAACACAATGGGTTACTAATGGACACATGATTGCACTGATGTCAGTGTGGACCTGTCCATCCGGAGACAGTGACACATTGACTCATAGGTCAACAACTCAAGCTATCCATCCCACATCCTGATGCACATGGCTGCCTTGTGGCACACTGTCATAATCAAAAATCATATCCATTCATACCACATCCATCAAAGCAGACTAATTTATTGACTTTCCTATTTGGACTACCTTTTCTGTGCCCCTTTTGGTTAGAGAGTTTTATATTTAAATAAATTATCCATACTGCATTTTTCTGATCTATTCAGTCTGAAATACTGTGCTTAAAGCAGGTGGGTCACTTAATCGCTCTGCACCCTAAATGAACAGTTTCTCCCACAGTCTATTAAATCCCTAAAGCAACTATAGGCAGCAGGACTGAGGCTTCTGAGAAGTGCCACACCAGAGCACAGTGCTCTTACACACTTCCTAAAGATGACATCAGTCCACAGAATAACCATGCAAACACACATGAGAATGGTCAGTTAGATCTTTTCCGGCTTTATTTTGGCCCGTCTCATGTGCAAATGTTGTTGTGTACCTTAAATAACCGTGCCACTGCACAGAAGGTAAGATGCTTTAGAATTATTGTTAAAAACACAGGTTCAATATAATCATATTAACAGTTTTTCTAAATCATTATTGTATCAACTTCCTGTATCGTAATGATTCCTATAACTGTTTCATATGGGAAATACAGGATAAACAAAAAGCTTATAACGAAATTTACAAACTGAGTGATTATATTTGTATTCTTAAACAAATCAATAAATAATTATTTGCTGTCATGGTTATGCCCAAACGATAACTATAAATCAGTGCAGTGACCTCTGTGTCACACCTAATGGCGGACTGGCCATAGAATAATATAAGGCTAATGCCAAAATGGCCGTGTCAAAAAAAAAAAACGGGATTGGCCGAACTCTGAAAAAGGGGGAAAAATTCATATTCATAATCTTGCGTCATCAATGCATTTCTCGCATTTCTCACAATCATTGAATGATCACTAATGTGACTAATCGACAACTTCTGGTTCTGGATGACCTGAGAATAAAGTGTGGCCTCTCTGTCAATAATGCCAGGGTCTCTTTTTGGTGCCAGTCCGCTACTCATCACACCTACAACCCTTTCATCATCATATCATTGTCTTTCAGTGCACACAATTCTCCTCCACCTTCACCAGCAACCACAGTCCTGTTTCAGCGTCAGAGGTTTACACCCTTTAGATGAGGCATCCAAGGACTCTAATTAAAAACACCCTGCATTAAAAATAAAGTCATACATTATTATAATCTTATCCTCTGGTTCTGCCATGGTGGCTCTGCTGAGCCTCGTGGTGTAGTGCTGTTGTTATTTGACCAGCACTCTCCCAACTGTGTGAGCAATGCGGATGAAAACAGCAAGTGCTGCATGACACACAATAAAAATGCTCTTTCAATGAGTGAAACCAGAGAGAACAAATGTTATGTCAGCAGAAACCAAGAGTTCACAGGACACTGAACAGCACCACCCAAGCACTGCAAAACACACAAAGAACTGCTCATTATAGAAACATCCATTTTAAAAGGTCTGCGTTCAAGAACAACAACAAAACGTACGAGCTTAGGGCTGCTGATATGTTCACATTTCTTCAAAGTATTTTTCGTGAGCTGTCCCTCTTATCTCCGAGTCTTTGATAAAGAACACTGCAGAGTTTGTGAGCAGGTCATTAGTGAGTGTCCTGTGTCCTGAGCTGCCATCAAACTGACGTGGCAGGACATAGGGGAGAAAGCACAAGACAAGGTGGTCAGGAGGAGAATGCAAAGAGAGCCAGGACCTTTCTGTGTCCCTGAAATTTCATCCTCAAACTCATAGGCAAAGAAGAAAATGGGATCGAAAATGGAAAAAGGGGAGAGTATTTGTGTGCAGGGCAAGGGAACAACTTCAGAGAGGGCGAATAGCAGATGCTGGAGAGATAGAGGCATTTAAGGAGAAGGAGTGAGGGGATGTGCTGAGGCAGGATTTAAATTGATGAATCCAAACACGGGGGAGAGAATGTAATGGAAGCAGAATAGAAGATATGAGCTGTTAACAGACAGAAAAAACACACAGAAGCTGCAGGGGGAGAGAGAGAGAGAGAGAGAGAGAGAGAATGGGAGAGAGAGTAGGAGATGTTGTTATCGCTTCTGTCTGGAGGGAAAGGTAGCTGGAGTGAAATGTGTCGAAGAAGAAGCAACACAGCAGACACCTATGACCCCCCCCCACTCTCTCTGCCAAACACATGCAGAAACTCACACTTACTCACTCACTGTAAATCGTACAGTAACTCCGTATTTGGAACAAGATGGCACAAAGGATGCAAAAAGACAAAATAAAGACCAATAGAGACACCAAAAAAAGTATCCTGCACAAATCCTATAATAACACACAGGTGGGATAATACACAGGAAACACAAACTAAATGCCGTCTAAACTTTGACCTGTCTTGTCAGATGAGTTCTTCACTTCCTGTACACACTCTTGTGTTAGTGCGTTGTGTAGTGTTGACATACAGTATGACAACACTTCACACTTCTCTATCTTTTTTCCCAAATCTTATGCGAAGGGCCGAGGTTGCATCAACAGTGACAATGAAAAACCTGTCACCTCCAGCTTCCTCGGGGCGTCACTCAAAGGCTGAAATTAAAAAAGGCAAACAGCTTCGCGGACCTCGGCGTTTTCGGCTGGACGGAAACAGCGGGAACAAACACTGTGATAGTGAACAGTGAAGCTCCACCACCTCCGCTCAGTGCCAAGCTGCAGTCTACTGAGTCGCTCTCCTTCCCCGTCTGCTCAGGAGCTGCATGGAAGAGGGGGGGACGTCTCCAACACAATTGAGGCGAAACTTGGTGTATAACTACTTTCATCACATGTATCATTATTACGAGTGGAGGTAGAGGAATAACTAGACATCGGACAGCAGATCGAGCAGGGAGGAGAGAGGGAGAGAGGGAAGTTGTTGCTAATGAGGCTTCGTACTAATGACTATGAGCAGCTCTACATATCAAACACAGGGACTTGGACATAACCTCTAATAAAAATCCTGTTACGTTCTGGAGCTGAAGTAAATAAGCTGAACTACTGTGGATCCCAGACAGAGTGTGTGAGCTGTGTGATGGACAGAAGACTCTAGTCTATTTCAGGCTGTGCACACTGGTAGCTCAGCCATTAAAGCGTCTCCTTTGGCCTCAGTCTTTGCCCCACTGGCCTTGATCTTTCACCTCATCCAGTGTCTGTCTCACTGCTGCTGTCTGAGTCCTAAGTGGTGTGTGGTGGCGAGGTGTACAGTTGCCTAAGTAACTTGTGCCATCCACAGAACTTGTAGCAGCCTCGGCCACAGCAGTGCGTAAGCCTCAGGGTTCATTTCCAGCCGCTTGTCTTCAACACCTACATATTTTTCCCTCTCATGTTGCTCCCTTCAGTCCTTCAAAGTTTTAACTCAGAGATGCCCAATGCTGGCCCGTGGACCCCTCTGACTCTAAAAAAACCCATAGAATATCTCTTTATGTGTTACAAAGCTAATCACCACTGACAGCTTCTCACTGTCTGAGGTGTAATCAAGGATGGCAAAGATGAATTTTGCCAGCTTGGTGTTTTTTCAGACACGGTTATGCTCTTTTGTGACTGCATCAAAATGTTCCATCAGTCGAACCTCTTTGAGGAAACGGTCGTTTGATGGAGCGCACAATGTTTCTGTGACTCCGGGTCAGGGTCAGGTTTCTAATTGTATGAGACACCTCTCTCCATCTTATCCTGTGCCATCTCACACTGATCAAGGGCAGACATTGTGTAAAGTCAGCAAAGAACCTGAATGCTTTTTGCATCAAGTGTCACCGTCTCCTCCAAAATATTTCACAAGGGCCTCTGCATCTGCAGTGGAATACAGTACATTTCAGTAGATTACGTTTGTTGAACGACTGTTTATGCACAGTTTATCAAACCTTCAGGATAAGAAAATTCAGCATAAGACAACCAAAAGCCTAACTGTGCCCTAAGAGATGAAGAACACATGTGCAAATACACAAACATGCTGTAGATTCAGTCTTACAACACGAGTATTTCCAGCAGACACAAGGACGGGGGTGTGGGGTGTTTGCTCAGGTTGCATTGCCTTGAGCTTTCAGGGGCACTGTACAAAAAAATGATCACATTTCAAAATATATAAAATACAAACCTAAACCTGCCACTGACAGAAACTCATTAGGAGAGATGATTTATTTAAAAGCTAAAAAGTCCAAAGAGGCAAATAACAGCGAGCAGCTGATATCTGCTTCAGCTGCACCTCTGTGTATGGGGAAACATGTAGCTACTTTTCTACTGATTATTAGCCTTAGGCATATGGAATTTCTTAATGTGCCAGGCCTCCTTTGATGCATCATTCTCTTTGAGGCAAACAAACATATACGGAGAAAGCAGGAAAAAAAGAAAAAAAGAATCACAGAAATACAGTAGCTCGGGGTATTACATATTATTGAGACACAATATGGCAGCTTTACTTCCGCTGAATGTGTTTGCCACTAAAGAAAATCTGTTGTGACAGTACACTTTAGATTTGACCCATCAGTAGCAGGCATATATTTGAACATATAAAGCCATATGAAAACCGTGGCTGCTGCTAATCTGTCAGGCCACGAGTCCTATTGTATCTCAATTATTCTATAGAAGCAGCTGTGTAGCAGCTTAGAGAAGGATTCAAGATTTGAGCCAAAGGGGAAAGTGCGTTATTTAATTACAGTATAAAGGAATATTTCCAATCCATTAAAACTCACATTTCACTTAGTGGATTCAGTAAAATAACTTAAGATTGGTCTCATGAATCTTCTATTACTACTAAAATACAACTAGCGCAAATTGCATTTGCATAAATTGTCTTTTGACTACAAAACAGGTCCAGGTTCTATATTAATTTAGACTCATGACAGTATGAAAGCCCCAAGTCACTCTGAAAACAGTAAGCCAATGAGAAAAAAAAGGCTCTTCTGATTGGCTCACCAAACTGCTGTTCAGCTTCAGAGAGGAGATGGAAACTACATGTTCCTTGTCAAAAAAACACACAGTATGTGTTTTTTGTGAAATAGAATCTTAATAAAAATTGAAAGAAAAAGAAAAAACAGTGCCTTACCACCTGTAATGGTGGACATCATTGTACAAAATCATGACCAATCTCTATGGTCACAATGTATTTTAATATTATTGCCATTCTTCATCTTACTACAGAAGAGCAGCGATTCAGGCAAAAGCTCTGTGACAACAGAGATACAGGAAAGCCTGCTCTTTCAAAGCACACACAAGATGTTCAAACATCTTAGGTTAGATTTCTGCAATATTATAATATACAAATAAAATAAATGCCCTCAATGGACTCTCATGCTCTATATCTTTATCTGCCAACTAAATGCACAAGTCCCCGCTGTTCTCAGTCCACAAGCACGAGTGGCAGGCCAAGAGGCTGACGGTTGTTTACTCAGGGCAAGATTAAAGGAGTAATTTGAGCTTTTCAGCAGCTTTCAGAGGAACCTCGGTGGATTGGGTTTTAGCCCTGGCACAACAAGCTTCAAGTGACAATGCTTTGTAAGAGAACAGCCTCCACTGATCTGTTCTGAGTTCATAGGTGAGTCCTATGTGTGTTGCTGCTGTTGGACTGAAAAAAAAAAAACAGATATGAAAGGGGAGACATAGTTCTGAGCAAACCAATATGTATTATTTTTCTTCTGTATTAGGTTAAATAGAGGCAACATCGTTCATTACCCAATGACAATTTACACAATAACATATCGTCTATTCTCTATTCTATTAGTATATTATAATAACTATATTGACTATAATATTGTATATTCTATTCTCAAACAATTCCATACAGTATGTTTTCAATCCCTTGATGTTTGTTTGTTTCCCAAGTTTACAGACAGGAAATTAACAGTGATTTTTTCTGTTTCTCTGTTCTATAGATAGCTGCTACGTTGAGCCAATAATCCGACATATCACTTGCTCCTCTCAGGCTGAACCCAAACAGTGAGCAGTCCAGCCTCTGAACAACCAGGCAGATTTTGCAGTGGAGAGCACAGATAGCTTCAATAAAGACAAGTGAGCAGGAATAACAGCGAGCAGATTTCAGGAATGGTAACTCAGTCTGTTCTGCTGCTGCAGTGTGCGAGTGAGACATTAGTCTGTTATAAACTGTTATATAAAAGGGCTTTTAAAAAAAAAAAATGTTGCAGACAAGAACAATACCTGTAACCATGGTAACTCTGCACATCAAGGACAGCAAATGCTTAATGCTTAAAAACATGTATATATCCAAATGTAAAACCCACCAAGAATCAATGTAGTGATACAAAAAACATTATCATCAACATTTTTGAAAAATAACACATCTGCAGCTGCTGAATTTTTGTGACTCTTCTTTCTTTCCTCAGTCAAAACGATTTCAATTTTATTACAACCGACAACTCCATCAACTCCGACTTCATATTAATCTCTGCAAGCAACCAGGCCTGTGCAAATCTTGGGAAACTTTTATTGCTCCGAGGCCAAATTCAATCATGTGCATGTTGGGCTGCTTTAATGTACCGGGGCGTCGGCCGGCCACCTGGGCTGACAAACTTTGCAGTCAGCTTGTGCCGTCTGTGGAAGATACCAAGGATCACTTCTGATCCACCACAAGCCCCTAAAGCCATCTATCTATCAAAGGTGAGGGGGAGCTGGGTCACGGCTGTGTGAGAGCCCCAGCCTCAGCCTGAATTCATCAATCTTTAGGCACACACACAGCTACACATACACACACACAGGATATTTATTTATTTAATTCTCTCTTTTTAACACCCCAGAGTGCTTGCAATAGCCAGGCCCACACTGAATAGCCCTGGGCTGGTGTTGAGTTGCTCTGCAGCTGGGAGATACTGGAACATAAGTTTGGACTTCAGCAAGTACTGGGACATCTTCTGCTCTGCTGCTCGCTCTCAGGGTGACAACTGTGCTGTGGCATTCTCACCAATATTCCTTATCAAGTCGTCAGCTGAATATCCAAAGATGAAACCGACAAGAAAAAGGGTAACTAAAAAATAACCGCAAAATTTCACACGCAGCACACTGTGAGTGCACAATTTGAGAGAAAAACAGAAAAAGACCAAATCACTGTCTTTAATCTTGCGAGAACAAAATCAAAACGACAGCTTCTCTAGCTAACGCCGGTCTATTTACATTTTCATCTCACACTAAACTGAAAGCCAATAGACATCCCTGAATTGCAGTTGTGTTGATGCCTGCAACAAAAAAAGACGACAAAGAGAAAAAAAAAGATTTTCACTATGAATTTCAATGCACTCTCTCAGATATGGATTTTAAACAGATAAATAAACATAAGCAACCAGTCACAGCATCCATTTTGATCATGAGGAGTGCTGAGATGAACACAGAATAGAGAATAGCCTTGGAAGGAGCTGCAGCTCTGAAACATGGCTTGTTTTACATAAAGATTCTCAATCAGTTTGGTGTTGCACAAAAAAAACAAAACTCAGGACTTGGTGGAAGTGTAGAAGTGTGGCAACCACACTGCACACACACACACACACACACACACACATACACATACCCACACTTCCTCAGCTATCTCACAGCGCACAGATGCACAGCAGAGATCCAAGTTTGTGATCTGAACTGTCTGTGTAGAAGATTAGTTTTAAGGCCTTTGCTCAAAAAAGAGAAAGAAAAAAGGGGAAGAAGAATAAAAAGAAGAACCCCATGAAAAAGCTTTGATGTCACAAAAACATGGTGGGCACCCTGCGGTGGTCAGTCACCATGGTTACCCTATACAATTTCTGCTTGCAGTTCACATTTATCAAATAGGCCAAATAGGCTCTTATCCCACACACAACAGAGAGAACACACATAGTACAGATACATTTAATGGTTTTTGATGACTGCATATGAAAATATATTTAAAGCCCAGCTCTTCAGTCTTCTCAGTGTGGCCTTGTGAAACCAAACTAAATTGAACCACAGTTGACTCAGCTACCTCAGTCCCACATCAAAATGCATTTGTAGGCAATTACAACAGACGGTACCTTCAGGGGGTCTGAGGAGAAAACGGTTCTGTTGTTCACACCGGGGCAGGAAGTCAAAGCAGCTCGGAAATCAGCTGCTGGATCCAGTTAATGAGATTTCACAGCAATAGTTCCCACCGTCACCTGAGTGGTTCAGTCCCATGCCTCAGAAACACATGTCATCATTCTGGTGCAGCAATCGATCCTGTCAGACCTTTTTCTGCTCCAGTCCAACTCACTAATTCACAATTTGCCTAATTAGAAATAAAACTTACAAGGCTATTGACTGGATGTTCGATAGAAAAAGCTAACGAGGAAGCCTGTCCCAGTTCGGCACTACTTTTACTTTACTGACACTCCACTTTATGTTGTTTTGCGAGAGCCTTTTCTTCTTTATTGTCATACTTTCCTCTCAGTGTTCTTAAGTCATTGATTTTCTGCATTACGCTTTGTTAATTTGCAGCAATCTTACAGAAGGTGGATGCAGTCAATCACTGATTTTGTCCTTGAGAAATACTAAGTCCAGGCAAAGTTCAGAGTACTGCATCAGCACACTGGAGAACCGAATAAAATCCAATCAAATAAATCTTAATTTATAAAAAATGTGTGCGATGTGTCGGTTTTTGGAGCAATGCAGAAGTCTATTAGTGCCATATGATGGACAGATAGCTGTAGTTTTCGGGCCAGAAAAAATGGACCTGATTTTGGGTGCAATTATGAATCCATTGTCTTTTTTTCTGAAACATGGAAGATGTAACATGTTCTTCTAATAACATGTTAATAGATGTTCAGAACAGCCACAATTGTAGGCATGCTGAAAAAGGCTTAGGTTTAGATATGGGGATAACAGAGCACATTTTCAAACCAGTCTGTCCTGGAATGCACCCGTAGTGTTGCTACTTCTTCATGTGACTAATCTGTGTGTGCGGTTGGCTTTTTTCGTTGCTTTGTTAGTTTCTTAAAGTCACACAAAGTGTTGGATTTAGCCTCTCCATTTGAAACGCGTGGGGAAAAGGGCTCTCACATGCTGTCCGACCATCTGATAAGCACTTCTGTTGGAGCACACTGTATTTAGGCTTATCTAAAGTGTATAGCATCTGGGACTGGCAAACCAATGGCTGTGCAGTCTGTGCGTGAGTGTAAAAAGCCAAACAAACCACAATAAACTATAGGGAGCATTGACAGATTGTGGCCTCCTGCTGGACAGGTGCTGGCCAATCTGCTTGCTCAGTGTGCTCCATCTTTTGCCCTTCACCATGCACCAGATATAGCACCAGATATTAATGACACAAAGGTCTTTGGAAAAGTTAGTGCACAGCTGCAACGCACTGATAGTGAGTTGTAAAATTTTTTTACGTCTTTATATTGACTCTAATATGTGACATATGTGATGTCATACCCCAAGCCAATAGACAGATAAAGAATAATGGATGGATGTGATAAGCACTAATAACAGCAAGTGCAAAGTAAGCCAAGCTTAAAGTCTTACACAATTCATTAATTATAAGTCAGTGGTCTTCACTCATCCGTATCCCTGCTGGTAAACACTCCGTCTACTCATCTACTCATCACACTGTTTTTTTTTTTTGTAGTTGTCCTATGAGTGCACAGCAGAATGTAATTAGCAATTAAATGTCACACTAACATTTGGTAAGTGCGGTAAGAGTAACTTACTGCATCTGTACACCAAAGCACAGCAGTAGTTTATCAGGTTGCCTCTCACAGGAGCTGTCAACACCTGAACCTGGCAATACTGTCAACCATATAGCAATTAAGTCCAGTGGTACGACCACCACCTTTGGCGCGTTCCCTGGATGAGGTGTGGTTGTTGTTCTGCTAAACGACAGAAAAAGAAAACAGAGTTGAGCTGACAGTCCCTCAAAGTCAAAGCACGACTGCCTCAAATGTGTGGATTCTTGTGTAAAAAAGATTAGTTCAACTCCAGTACGACTGGCTGGAAGAGAGAAAAGAGAAAACGTAGTATAAGAAGCTGTAGAGAGTCAACTGTTGGTCACAGTAGCTACTGACATGATCTCTTGACTCCGCAGCCTCCAAGCAATCGACTGGAACCAGCGGAGGCAATTGCAGTCACATTTGTCCGTGCATACAGAGTATGCAGATTTGAATTGGTGATAGACTGTTGTCACTGAACCCATCTCTGGCTGCAGGACGTGTCACACGCTGGAGGACACACAGTTGCTAATTAGCCTTCCCTTTTGAAACTTGCCCTTCACAACAGTGCATTCGATGGAATTTTAAACAATCACAAGGAGTATATGGGGAAACTGGGTTATAGTACTTCATATCCACAGGATGTTTTTTTTATGGATCAGCTGTGAAATATTACAATGTTTTCATGAAGTGACAGGACAATGAGCAGGTGTCTTCAGCATCTTTGTGCGCTGTAAGCCCAAGACTGAGGATCCACGGTCTAGTGGGAGAAGCACTAGTTAGCAGCCTATCCCTGGCTGAGATGACAAAGCACAGAAATAGCTGGTAATGTGCACGGGATATTTCTTTTTAGGTCAAAAACATATGCAATATGAATGCTAACGGGATCTAGGTTACTACTCTAAGAAGAAGAGAGGAGATGCCATACAATGCGGGGAGTGCTCGGTCTACATGTATTTGAGTGGAACGTACTCAAGCCATGGTTTCAGAGTTTAGCAACATTCGCTATAATAAAGTCAGTGCTGTTAAATGAATGATCATATGGATTTGTATTAAATTATCACAAGCATTGGCAGTCTCTACATCAAGCACTATTATCAGGTGAAAATTATAAATCATACTTTGGTAACTGGTCGAATAGTTCGAATAGTTTGGTGAGCATTGTGGGACATGATGTACTACCAAATGCTGCAAGCATTGTCTGACTATGTTCATATTCAAGTCTGGGATAATTTGCAGTAATGAAAAACAACTGTACCTCTGCTGATTGCTTAATTTTTAACTGCAAACACAATGGACAGATCCAATTTTAGCTGTCATTCCCCCTGAATCCATGTGTTTACTCTGAAATATGTCATCTCCCCACCTATTTCTACCACGCTGGAACACCTGTCAAAGAAACTCCCGAGCTGTTTTCTGCCATCAGTCTTTTAATGAGTGAGACAATACAACACAGTAGGCTGGGTAACTGTTCTGAATTCACTAATAGTGCTTTAGAGCTGACTGACAGGAACAGACTTCAAGTGATTTATGCATGAAATGGACTAAAAGTAAACGCAGGATCCACGAAACTGTGGTGTTTTGGGCTTCTCTAAGATTCATCTGCAGCTCTATTTGTAATCCAAAACACTTTAGAGTAATTTGAGTGATTCTCTGTGCTTATGTGGTGGTGAAGTCTCCAGTTTGTGTTTGGAGTTTTAAGTATTCTGCTGCTACATGTTTATATGCTGCAAGAATCCTCTCTGTCAGATCTTCTTACCTCAGTCCAGCAGGATTTTACTCCTGTCCATGGGTAATAATCCAGAAGAGGTGCACTGCATTTTCAGCTGAGCGCTGTATGGTAGTCATACAGCAGCAGTGCAGAAACTGAACTAGCTGAACAGTGGGCTCCAGCAGCCACTCATTAAGCTACAAGTTTTAATTGGGCAGTAGAAACAGGATGCCACTCAGTCAGAAACAGGAATGTCATTAACATGTTGCATATATTGAATATGTGCACTTCTCTGTGAATCGGGTATTAAGCCACAAGACGGGAGACAGCCTTTCTGCTCATGCAGAAGCTTCCAGGACAGAGAACGTTTCATCCTGGGTCCACAGTTCTTTCAGTCTGCTACAGAGTTTCTTGCTCATTTGTCAGATTGTAAAGGAAGTGTGAGCTCAAGCATTCTCACATCTGCCTCAGAAAAAAAAAACACACACACACACTCACATCCTGAAAAGATATAATCCACTTTGGGCTTGATTCATTTTTGTTTTCTTACATTAGGGCTCAGATGTGTCAACAGTCTGACCTCAGAGCCTCTCTCTCAGAGGCTCCAACAGCTGAAACTGAGAGCCACTAACTCCATAACACTTATGCAGTTGAAATCAGCTTAATTATACATCAAATCCTCAACAAAAAAGTCTAAAAAGAAATCAGAGCTGTAGCCATATTTAGCAAACTGTTTTCTAAGTTACAATCCTTTTTTTTCGGTCATTGCATTTATACTGCACTGTCTATTTCAATTATCCTGTGTATGTCAGTTTGTTGCTCTGTATTGGTGCCACGTTAAACTGCATCGCTCCCAGCTCCCAGATCATGTTTTGTTCGTGATCTGGTTTCCATTAAAAATCTGAGTTATGATATTCAATCATCACTTTGTGGTTGTGATTAGACCCTGACATTTGACTCCTTGACCCTAAGAGCTGGATAAAGCCTCCTCTCCTTGAAACAAAAGAAAGAAACAAAGAAGTTTAACAACACCAGTCTCCTTCCTGAGGGACACAGCGATATATGCACAAGCATGTAGTATTTCATAAATAATAACCAATCTGTGACCTCTTTCAATGTTTATCTCCACACACATATAGGCCAGACACACACGTGTCATTTGAACACAATTCCCAGATCCCAAAGGACAGAGATGATGACAGAACAAATGCTCTGTCTTTTCAATGCAGTTCATTAGGAATGCAAGCATCACACTCCATTAAGCGAAGCACAGACACACAGTGCTACATCAATGATGACTAACACTCACACTAACACTAACACTTCAGGAAGGAATAAAGGGATAAATGCAGAAGCTAAGCTGATTCTGGACATACTTGCAGTGGACTTGCTTGCTTGGACTATGCATAATTCTCCACACTGTGTTAGTGCTCTCTGCATTAATCCTGTCATTCAAAGTGCCTCCACAACATTTACATCCATCCAATTATCCTAATTAATTAGTTCAATTACAACAGGGCCAGTTTATTTTCCTGTGAACAATTACGTTGTAATGATGATCTGGAAACAGGTAATGATGGGTAATAAGTGAAGCGAAAAATCCACCAGGGGTCAAACAAAGTCAAAGACAGGGCTATAAGCAGAGAGGGGTAATGTGAAGAGACAGAGAGAGAGAGAGAGAGAGAGGAGGATGGTGGGAAATGTGACGCACTTAAGAGGAAACTATTACTATAGCAGAGAAAGAGCTGCTGTTGAGGTAATTCATGTCAGACAAGTTACCTGAGGAGGAGATGAGCTTCCAGCTGACGGAGGGCTCCGGTTTACCGTTGGCCTGGCACATCAGGGTGACGTTGGAGCCTTCATTCACCACAATGTCTTTTGACAGGTTGATAATTTTTGGCGGTACTGTGAAGGAAAATGAGAAAAAGAAACAAAAAAAAAGTAGGTTTGACATAGGCAATTAGCATGCAGGGAAGGCTAACAAAGACACAGGTAGAGTCTGCATTTTTCTTTTTTCTGTTGCTTCCAACTACCACGGCTTTAAAGAAGTAATTATTTCAAAGCTGTATAATCTTGGCTGGAAAAGTGTTTCAGTGAACAGCGCAACAGTGAATATATCTTGTACAGTTTTTTCAAAGGTTAGTAGACAGTATTTAATACATATCTAGACTGTATTATCAACTATTAATTTCATGGTTGAAGCATTTGCTTATGGTTGCATCTTTATTTCCTGATGTAGAAAAGTTTGACTCACCCACATAATGTATGGATTGAGAGTATACATCTGGCTAAAAATGGAGGAATGTGTTTGTATTTCGGTTTTCTTCATATTTTCTTAATTATTCAATGGATTTCAGACTTGCATGTTGCTGAGGACCTGAGGAGGTGCGATGTTGATTTTATTTGAAGAATATATGTGAAAACAGTCAAAAATCAACAGTGAAAAGGCTTAACTGCATAAATAAATAACTAATTTACCTGTCTTTTTTTTTTTTTTTTACATCTTAAACACCACTGTGGGGACAACAACACAGCTACAACATTCCCTGTTTTCTTTAAAGAGGCTACAATCAATATTTTTATAGCAGCAATGCATCAGCTGACAACATGAAACTGATGCTCAATGTAAATGTGGGCCGCTTGGCAGTTAACTGTGGCTGCCGGGTCTTCTACATAACTCATCCTAGTTCAGTCAGGGGAGAGAGCAGAGACACACAGGTAGAGGCTGGCTGCTCAACACGGGTGGCATTTAGAAGCTCCAAATGTTTCCCTCAGGAGTTGGTACGGACCAAAAATTCATCAGGTGGGCCGACACACAACTCCGAGTGAACAATCATGTTGCTCCGTAAGTGCTAACAGTTTGTCATATCAACTCAAATGCGGGTAATACATCAAGGTTGTGTTTATAGCCTGATTCTGCTGTCGCTCCACCGCCTCCCCTCTGCACCCGCTGCGCTCACCCACGGATCACCCAGTTAAAGGTGTACATCTTATTTTACTTTCTTTTTTCTCCAACCAGCAGTGGTGGACGTGTCCTGCTCTTAGGTGGGAGGAGAGAACCACAAAGCCTTGGTGTGAGTCCACCACCTGCCTGCACTTTTGTGTATATAAAATCACACAGATATGAATATCAGTTCATTTGTTTAACAGCTGATGTCATCATGCCTTCAAAGAAATGATCTGCTTGTGAGGCAAACATTAAATTAACTGAGTGATTCAGCTCTACAACAGTTATTAGACAGACTTTTCTTTACTGTGTGGTTCACAGCAGGTATCTGCTCCATCTGCAGGTTCTTTTACACTACACAGCGGAGCCACTGGTTAAGACTTCTGTAACAATAGTTTACTTTCGCATCACATAAGACCCTCAGGGGATATTTAATGGGGTGTAGTTATGTGTGATTGTATGATAAATAAGCTGGTGCACTACAGAAAACATAATTATCACAAGATTATGAAGATGTCTAAAGTAAAATGGATGGTTCATTCTAATGATTAGATGTTTATAGCTCTGTTCATATATATGTATTTATATATTATAGACAATAGCAAGTTGTCTTAGATGAACCTTTAGATTCTGCCAGTGTGTCATGACGGGGGATGGAGGAAGAAACTATTACTGTCACAGCCTCTGACATGCTCACCTATAATGTGTCATAAATGTAGTGGACTGTAGGTGTGCTAAGAAATATCCAGGTATCTATTGAACTGCATTCCACACCGAGGTGTCTACCTCCTCAGAACAAGTCTCTTAATGTCTCCTTGTTCAGGGCGAAAATTAGGCTCAGACAACTCTATCCTGAGCCAGGCTGTGGAACCAAGCTCTGAACCTGTTGTCACAGTACATCTTATTAAGTTCTGATAATAAGAGCACTCCATTAGTCTAAAGACCTCCCTTGAAACAAATAGTCCCTGAATGAGGTAAAGTGATTTCACCTGTTTGAATGCAGCACCGCTTCAAAGAGGATTTCTGCGCCAGTAGTCAATTGATTGAAAATACATTCTTAAAGCAGGCTGAGTTGTGTTGTGGGCACTTTCAGCTGTATAAACCAGCGTTGCAAAATTATATTGATTTCTTTGCAGTCAGACAATTTTATGGCCACCAGTCTTTTTTTTTTTTCTTAAGATAGGCTGCTTAATCAAGCTCTCTTCTAAATGAACCACTGGACAAAGCTCCACTGAGGCAGACACCTCATGGATCCACAGTACAAGAGAAGAGGCGGTAACAAGAATGTTTTTTTTTTTTGCAGTAACCAAGGTCTGTGAAATATG
>OMNW01035250.1:0-10901 GCA_900303245.1 Selene dorsalis | reverse complement strand
GCCAGATTTGGAAGACTGGGATCGTCCAACAGCTCTTTCCAGGAAGAGATGGACTCGTGAGATCGTGTGCTGTACGCACATCAGACGGGACAATATTAAGAAGACCAGTTCAGCTGTTGTACCCCCTGGAGCTTTAATTCCAAGAACTGTCTTCATGGAGGGGAGGATGTTGTATCTTTAATTCAGTTAGTTCATTATTATTCAGAAATAAGTTTATTATTATTGAGAAGAGTGTTCGATATTTACTCATTGACTATATTACATGATGATTAATATTCAAATGGTAAAATGCAGTTAAAAGTAAGATTACGTATATACATGATTCCGTTACATTGTATGTGTTATGTTACAGTATGAGACCACAAGGTGGTGCCTCATTCGTTTACATGTCAGTTTACGACAGGTCAGAGGGCAGAACGAAAGGAAGAAAAGTGTTCAGTTAGTAACCCGAACCGTTAGTAGCCGATATGATGTTTTGTGAATACATATTTTCGTCAGTAAAACCACTGAAACGACATCGAGGAGTCCTGCCTCATTTTTATCAGAAGGTTGCAGCTAAGTTCCCACAGCGTCCTGCATGAACAGATGTTGCAGGATGTGTTGGAGTCCTTGTGTGACCTCTTCACTGGTCTGAATCAGATCGGGTCCAAGTTGAGAGCCTCTCCCTGCCCCCGTCGAACTCCCTAGGGTGCCCGCTACTGACTCTGCTCCTCCCCATCCCACTCCCTCCACACATTCCACCACCAGAGTGGTATTCAGGTGAACTGGGGGGTTGTAGAGCATTCTTGCTTCAGTGTTCGTTAGTGTTTGACCAACAGCAAGAGTCTTATAGTACAGATAATGCCAGGATTGCTTATATAGTGGGTCTCCTGCGAGGAACAGCATTAGTTTGGGCTGCTGCTGCAAGACAGAATCAGCCGCAATTAAATTGGTCATATCCTTTCTTTGTGTCCGAAATGAAGAAGGATTTCGATTACCCAGTTAGTGGCAGGGATGCGGCTCACCAGCTCCCAGCCACCCAATAGGGCTCACGGTGTAGTGGAATTCTCCATTGAATTTAGAACACTGGCAGCTGAATTGGGGTGGGACAATGTGGCTCTTCAGGGGTATTCTGCAGCTCACTAAACAAACAGATAAGGGATGTTAGCTCTGCGCAAAGATCCCTTTAGCTTAGACGCTCTAATTTCCTTGGCGATTAAGATTGATAACCTAAGCCTACCCCTCGCAGCAGGTACACCTCTCCTCCAAGAGCCAATCCTGACCAGCCATCGCTGGCGCACAACCACGCAGCAGTCTCTACAGCTGTCTCTCCGTGGGAACTCATGCAGCTGGGTTGGGCTCAGCTCTCCCAGGTTGAATGTGAGGGGAGGATGAGAGAAGGCGAGTGTGTGTATTGCAGGAGGAAGGGACACTTCCTCGCCACCTGTCCAGCTCAGCTAAAAGGGCTCACCCGCGACTGCGGGGATTGTGGTGGACCCTATTTCTTCCCATCTATCTCCCCGCCCCAGAATGCAGCTTGAGGCCACCCACTGAAAACAATTTCTCTCTCTCCATGCCCTGGTGGATTCCGAGGCGGATGACAGTTTCCTGGCCCAAAATATATCACCTGTGAACCCCTCCCTGAACCCCTGTGTACTAATGATTAAACGGAGAACCTTTGGCCCAGATCACACGTCGCACTAAGCCCATTGAGCTCATCATCTCTGAAAATCATCGTGAGTTAATCCAGTTCCATATCATTTCCACCCCTACCGCGCCCATAGTTTTAGGTCACCCCTGGCTCCAGTTATTAAGATGGAGTCTCCCGTGCCATTCCACCTATTTGAAGTCTAACACCACCAGGGGCCACTCCAACCCCACCTTCAGAGCCCTTAGATCTGTCTGGTGTTCCCCCTGTTCATCATGACCTCCAGGAGGTTATTAATAAAGTGAAGAACCTTTCACTCCCGCCTCACTGCCCTTATGACTGCGCAATCTACCCCCTCCAGGGAGCACCGCTGCACATTCGCCTATAGGCAAGAAGGATGGTTCACTGCATCCTTGCATTGACTACCAGGGACCAAACGCCATCACTATCAGGAGAAAATACCCTCTGCCCCTTATCTCCTCTGCTCTCGAACCCATCCATGGAGCCACCATCTTCTCTAAGCTGGATCTGCGGAATGCATACCACCTGGTCTGCATAAAGGAAAGATACACTGCAAAAATGAATGAACTAAGCAAGAATTGTAATCCTGGATCTAGCCATAAATTCTTATTGATCTAGTTTTAAAATTGATATTCAAGAAGATAAAATTGTACAAGATGATGATTCTTGTTTTTAGAAAATATTACCTTTTTTACTTACCATGATATTAAATCCTAAATTAGAATATTTCACATGTATATCAAGTAAAAATTACCCTCTAAGACAACGGTTGAATCCACAGTGTCACTTTTAAGAAAATGTGTAGCTCTGAGTACTTATTTTAAGTACCAAACTAGTAAAACGCCCACATGCGGAGAGGTGACCTCGCCCTTTCACCTTTATATGGATCCCCACTGTTTGGTTGGCAGATCTGTTCACATTTAATTAAGTACAGTGGCTTTCAAATTGCAGAGTACATGAAATAAAGTCTATTATAGCCAATCTATAGAAATCACACCTCCTATTTTGTCCAGGTCTTAACAAGTTAATTACACCACATCCATTGGGTTCTTAATTATCATTTCTCAGTGCAATTACATCATCAATGTTATATTTTGTCAAAACATATACACCATTTTCAAAACTTATGGGAAAATATGAAGTATAATCAATCAGCTTTTCAGCATCTATCACCTCTGTTGCCTGGGCAACATTAGGTACCACAACTTCATATGCTAATAGATTTCTATTATAAACAACTGTTTCATAAAGTTGATATTCCAAACAATACAGTGAACTGTCAACCAAATAAATGTTTTTAATAAGCGCAAAGGCAGGTAGGGTCTCAGTTGCACTGACAATTATCAGAGACCTTTCATGTACTTGTTACCATTGAGACTAAGCCACTTAACTTTGACTGCATGCTTTATACCATCAATACCTAGAAACTCCCTTATTTTTATTCTAATATACTCCAAATTGTCTACTTCTGATATAGGACCCAATTCCTTCTCATGTACAAAAATGGGATGTTCAGTGCCCAATGCATTTTGACAGCATTCATAACGCTGATTGTGATTCACAAGTGATTTACAGACATTTTTAAAGTTAAGTTTGGAGGACCACTTTTTGAAAAAACAGTGCTTTGACTCGAACCTCATGCACATATGTCTAATCAACGGTCCAAGAGAAATAATTTGTGCAGGCACATGCAGCATGTAATGTTGCTTAGGGATAATATTTTTCTCAGGGAAAAGGTACTTGTTTCAGATGCAGTTCGATCAATTTTTTCAGTTTCAATACAGTGTGCACAGACACAAGAGGGGCAAAGACAATCTTAACCATCTGAATCAACTCCAAAATAAACTTAACATATTCATTGTTCTCTATTTTGAACAACAAAAAAGGCAGAATCTTTAACAATATAAGCATCTGCCCAGATGATTGTTTAAGTTTGTTATCATTCGATGCCAAAGTACTGAAACTGATGGGACATGGTTTGTCACGTATATCAATGGGTGATAAATCAAAATTCTGCATGTCTGAATTGAACACATCTAAATCCACCTCTCCAGAAAGAACAAGGTGTTGTAACACATGCTTAATTTCCATAGGTGCAACACCCTCTAGAATGATGTGCATTAAATCCTGTGGCGTCTGCTCTATGAGATCAAAGCCAGGAAAATCAACCAACTTACTTCTTCTGTTTATTCCATAAGTGGTTTTGAGGGCTGACTTTAAAAACTCTGTGCTAGCTCTTTCTATTTCAAGGCACTGTTTGACATGTTTTTCCTTTGTCCTTTTGGTGAATAATTGTTCATCAAAATTGATCTGCATTTCCTCATATGTACATTCACAATGCCTACACTTACTGTATGCAAAACCAACCCCCTCCTTGAATCCAGCAAGCTCGTGTTGAGCAAGTGTGTCACCACACAATGAAACCACAGCACCGTATAGCTCCATTTCACCATTCAGAGTTTTGATTCTTACACCGTTATACAGTAACTGTAAATCTTCATTAAGTTTTTTCAATATAACACCACAATCACAAATATCTTTTGATTTTGCTATAGCAAGGAGTCTTATTGCAGCCATTTTTGACCTAAATTTGGGGTCTATATTTCCTAAAGTATAGTAGAACATCAATAATTTATTTACAGGAGCATGGCTGCCCAGGGGATTTGCTATTTGTAGCTCATCAGAATACAAAATAAATAATCTGCAAGGCAGAAGATCTTACTGAAAGCAGTGGGTGGGTTTTGAAAAGTCTTCCATCATTAATGTCATACAAAAACCCCTCTTTGTGGCAGCTCTGTGGTGTGGTGGTGATCATATTAAAAAAAATTAGATAACAACTGCTCAAGACTATTAATTAGGGGGATGTAGAAAAATATATTGTTTTTGATCGTGAGTTCCCTTGATTGTCCTTTTTTTTTCCTACACGCCGTTTGATATCAATACTTCTTCTGGTTCAACTGGGTTAAAAAGCTTCTTGATGGTTTTGTCTTGCATGTAGCTAGTGGCCATTGTGGAGAAAGGATCTTGAAAACTGTCCAATGTCGCCAATACCTCCTCTTCAACATGTTCCATGCTGGCTGACTCTGAATGTCTTTGGAAGATCCTTTGCACGGTCTCCCTCATGGTGTGAAGAAGAGCATTTTGGTACTGCTGGACTCCAGACACAATACTGTTCACACTCCTCTGAAACAAAGAATAGACACCATGTTCACAGACAGACACAGAGAGAGGGGGAGAGAAAGTGGAAAGGAGCGGGAGAGAGGAGGGGAGGAGACAGAGACAGACAGACAGTGCATGTATGACATAAAGGTGTTGCTAATACTTTGTTAACATGCTGTGGTACATTGGTAATTAGAAGATGAAGACACGCACACGCAGGTATGCGTGCGTGCACGCACACATACAGATACATAAATTGATTATATTGTTATTTATCAGTCTGTTATATTGGGAGGTGTCTTAATGACATATTTCTAAACACCCATGTTATTGTAAAATACAATATCTGGGACAGGTGGCTCCGTTCCCGGACATCTATGGCAAATGCAACTGCACGTCTGGTGAGATCACTTAAATCCGCTCCATTCTTATAATAGACAGAATTCATTAACATTTCGTTCTACTGAGTTTAAAGCAAGAATAAACATTACAATGTCAATATGAAGCAACACACGTGTTTTGAAAGGCATCCAATAATAATAATAACAATAACAATAACAATAACAATAACAATAACAATAACAATAACAATAATAACAATAATAATGAATTGCATTTGATCTGCTAGGACCTAGCAGATCAAATAGCTAGGTAACATGTGCCATTGTGACATTGTATGAGCTTATGGATATGCTATTTCCACTATAAAAATCAAATAGGTTATCAATTACAATAAATGATCATGTCATATAACCCTGCCATAACATCAGTGGTCATATAGCTGAATACCATTATGATACCACATTTGCATCTTACCTCTGAGATTTGATTTGGTGTGACAGCTGCGTTGACGTCACTGCTTGCAGAACCAACTCCTTCCTAGACAGAAGATAGATTAATACAATTAGTTTTAACACTAGTTAAAGAGTGTTATCAATTTTCTGTTATCATCCATGGTACACTAAATATCATCATTACCAGTGACATTTCATCTGGATCCACAGGGGTGTTGACTTCCGGGCTCGTTCTCTGCATCTCAAGGCTAGCAACAGTTCCATCCTGTATGCCCGCAAAGTGACAATAATGCGACATGGTTATTATTAATGATATTAGTCTGGTTGTCAATGCAGGGCAATATGAAGATGTCTGACATCATAGACCACATGAGACTGGCACAGTATGTCCAAATAACGCTGATAAGGGGCCGTATTTTTGTCAAACTAAAGCCTAAACCCCAACACGTCTTTGCCTTTATTTACAATTTGAAAAACATTTTATATACTTGTAGATCAGTTATTTGAACTATTTTAAAATATTTTAATAAGAGTAAAAAGAGGCAAGGAGGTTTAGAGGTTTGGGGTTTAGGAAGGCAGAAAATACAGGCCAAGGGATTAATATTTATTACATCTGGTATTTCCATATATGGGGATAAGAGGGAGAAGGAGTGAATTCAGTCTCTCCATTTACTTCAATGGGGAAAATTCTAATTGTAAGCCTAAATTAATTTACAAAATTCATGTCAAGCCAACCACACACGCAATTTCCTATTATGTCTTTGAAGTTATTGTTGTTATCATCATCATGATGATTATGTTTAGTCTACTACTGCAGTATTGCATCAACTTTGGGGATTGTTATTCCTTTTAATCAATTTAATTAAAATGTGTTATAAATACAGTATCCCTGGGGAATTATGGTGATAGTATTACTACTACTACTACTACTAATAATAATAATAATAATAATAATAATAACAACAACAACAACGATAATAATAATAATAATAATAATGTGTTTTATTGTGCAGCCAGCATGACAGCTTACCTGTGACATTTGAGTTTGACAGCGGGATGTGTTGACTTGGCTGCTGGTCCTTGGCAAACCTCTTGATTGAGATGAAAAAATCAATATCAAAATGTTCAGAAGCAAATCTTGATGGATCGGATGATGCTGTCCTCAGCCATCCAGTGGGTGGTAGACCAGATTCAAAATACTGCCTGTGTGTTCGTCTGATGTGGTAATAGAAGGAGTTAAAAACTCTGTATTCTTCTGTGCAACCCTCAATACCACATATAACACGAAAATCTGGATTGCGGCTGTGTGCGCTGTTTATATGACTCAAAAGAGACTTGAGCGTTAAGGCAACAAAAACAAAACAGATAACACACCTCCAACACGCCATAACTTTCTAAGCAAAACAAAATGACGTGTTTCCAGTGAAATGAAGTTGAGGAAGACGACGCACTAGTTAATTAGGAGGTTGGGGCGGAGCCAGGCTAGTGTGATTCTGCTTCCGAAAAGCATGTACACTGTTTACTTCCTGCCTGGGTAATACCAAATCAGGATGGGCGGGTTGTTATAAGATTTTATTTAAATTATCAAATAACGCAGTTCATAAATGACATAAATAAACAATGCGTTTTCATTTTTTTAATAGCCTGGCATTTTCTTAATATATTATTAGGCCTATTTCAACTTAGAATAAGATGTTATATTCGCGGGACACCACCATTTTGTACGTAGTCCGACGTAGGCACGTAGGCACAGGTGAATACGCAAAGACGCTTCATCGTTCACTAGGCGGGAGCAGCAGTGGGACACAGACACCACCAGTGCCAAACGACGATAAAAGCACAGTAAAGTTTTTTTCTATTTACTTTTAATGGGCATTTTCACATTTAACCAGTTATATTATGACGGTGCTGTTGATAGAAGTGTGGCATTTACTAAACCGTTAACGTTTATTTAGTGAAATATCACGACCAAACTTTTGAAAGAACGAGTAGTTCTTAAGTTTAATGCATAGTACTACTTTGCAAACGAATGTTGTATTCCATGGAACAAGAGGAGACAACGCTACACAAAGCCTAATTTATATTTTACATGCTAACGGTGTCACACGGTGAAAATAAATTATCTTGCAGTGTTAAACAAGCTCCCAAAGCCGACCACGCGGTGCACGGAGAGTTTATAGATTTGTTATTTTCAGCACCGTCGTTGTATGGAACATAAATGTGACTTAATTAAACATGCAGTTGCACAGTGTTATGTTAGAACATGTCTGAATTTGTACTATGTGTAATATACGGTTTGATCCTCTGTCTGTACCGAGTGTTAGTCCCGCGAGATTTAGGGACGTGAGTTCACGTTGATAAGCACTCATGTGTGGATGGTGACGTATGACTGACGTATGACTGACGGTGCGGTGCCCGCACACCGAACACGTTTGGCGGCAGGCGCAGCGCGGCAGCCCATTCATTGTGTATGTGGTGTCCGGGTGCCGCTGCGTTTGTTGGCGTTTTTTCCCTAGTGTTTGACGTGTTGCGCCCTCGATCCTGATTCCTTGCTTTCTCGCGTCGGACGCGGCTTCATCCAGCTTTCCCGCTGCAGGCACCCTCAGTCATACGTCACCATCTACACATGGACCAATCAGGGGCTGCCTTTCACTGTTGAGTGGGATTACAGTTGAGACGCAGTCACTGATTGGCCCGGTCAGATTCTGATTTCCAGTAATCGCTCTCAATGTGCCTAAGTCCAGACTGTTGCAGGAAGCAACCTTCACATAGCAGTCTGGCCCCGGCCAGGCTAGCTTATACCCATCACAGGGATACAATAATACACTATATACTATTTGTACTATGGTTAATTTGTTTTTATTATGGCTTTTATTACGTTATTCTGAAAAATGAACCCGCTGTTTATGATGATTTTCAGGTTAACCTACAATAACAAAGATCAATGGTGAGACTAAACTGGAAATGAGACCTGTTTTGCTACGACTAATTAGTGTAGCTATGCACTGGTACTATTCACATATATGTACATCTCTGCTCTATTCTTTGCAGATATGTTAAAGGTTTATCATTGAAACTTTATTTACAATGAATAACAGAACATTAAGGTTGTCAGACTTGCAATTGGTACCTCCTGGTATGATATTTTTTCAGGCCATCGCATTTCAGTAAATTAATTGTTTCCCCCCTTCCTGCCAGGTTGAACATTTGACAACATAGACAGTATACTGGACAAACTGGACTCCACCACACTGTCCATCTTACAGGGTATGTATGTTTATGTTCAGCTGATTAAATGAATGCATGTCAGGCATAAGATAGGACCTTGATGATCCCTTTTCTCATGTCTTCTAATTTCAGAGCACATATTTGGGCATTGTTTCATTATGCAGCAGTTACCATGGTGATAATACTGTTTTTTTTTTTATGATCAACTTTTTTTATTGAGAAATGTACAAATATATGTGTTTACATCAAATACATTGTTTTACTCCCTAACATAACATTGCTTACACATTTTCAGAGGAACAACCATATTTGAAAGCCCCCTCCCAAAAAAACCCCCCAAAAAAACACGACAACCCCCCCATACCCCTGGTGACCCGGTTTGACCCTCCCACCCAGGATCTCTCCCACAAGACAAAACAAACAAGAGAGAATAAAAACACAAATAAATAAATAATAAATCAAGGTTGGTGGAGTTGCACCTTTTCTTTAACTAACTTGTGTGCTGCCTCCCAGCTCTGTAAAGTCTTATGGCTGGCTCCGTGCATACGGGCAACAGACCACTCCATCAGGACAATTTCGAGAAATGAATTGGCCCATTGCTGCCAAGACAAGGAATGTGGCGGTTGCCACCTAAGAGCCAGCATTTTCTTGGCTGCTGTGAGGCCCGCCCATAGAATACAACTATGTTGTAGGGACAAATTTAAAGAAGAATCATCGTTAAGTAAAAGTAAGGCTGGAGAAACAGGAATCTTGATCTTAAGGATATCACTTACAGTGAGAGATATTTCCTTCCAGAATCCAACCACACCGGGGCACTCCCAATAAACATGCAAGAATGACCCCTGGGCATTAAGTGAGCAAAGATCACAATTCGAAGATGTAATAATTTTCATAGCATAACGCCTTCTGGGGGTGAGATACATTCTATGAACATATTTATAGTGTATTAACTGGTGGTTGGGGTTTTTGGAAACATCACTAAGGTTTTTCCACACTGTGTCCCAGCAAATCTCTTCATCAGTTACTTCAATTAAATCTCTATTCCAAATGCCCTCTACTGGTAAGGATTTATAGGGTCCGGAAATGAATTTGTAGAGTTTAGAAACCATCCCTCGCGTAGGTCCTCCTGACGTAAGCAACTTACGTAGAGGGTGTGTGGGAAGAGCTGCTCCCCATGGAACACCATATGCCCGCATAGCTGATCTTAACTGCATATAGAAGAAAAAGGATGAACCTGGAAGATCAAATTTTGCTTGTAGATCGTTAAAAGCTCGTAAACCATGGACACCATATAGATCCTTTAGTATATTCACTCCCTTATTCTTCCAATGCGGAAATGAAAGGGGCATATTACCAGTAAGAAGTGAGAAATTATTGAAAATCGGTGTGTGGTTATTCCATTTGCAATCCGTGCCAACATGCTTCATCACAGTATGGTAAGACACAAGTAAGAATGAAATAACAGGGCCTAGCCGTAATTTGGCTCTTCAATGGTATGTTCGCATACACCAGGTCTTGCAACCTGTGGGGTAGAGCAATATTCTCCTCAATTGGTCTCCAAGAAACAGAGGAACAGGGGTTAAACCATGTAGATAGGGGGCGTAACACATAGGACCAAAAATAGATTTTAAAATTTGGCAGAGCTAGCCCCCCTTGAATTTTGTCTCGCTGGAGAGTTGTAAGTTTTAGGCGAGGCTTTTTTCCTTTCCATATAAACTTAGAGACTAATGACTGAAGTTTATCCCAGTATCCCAAAGGGGGAGCGAGGGGGATCATGGAAGAGTAAAAGTTAACACGAGGTAGTATATCCATTTTAATTATTGCTATTCGGGCTTGAAGTGAATTTGGAAGATTCGACCAGCGCTCAAAGTCCTTCTCAATCTGACTGTATATACCTTGAAAATTTTTTATTGCAATGGACAATGTGGAGGGAAAAATCTCAATTCCAAGATATCTAAAGCTTTTAACTACTGGTATATGGGAGAGCAGAGGAGTTTGAAGTGCAGCTAAATTTAGATGCATCAGTGCAGACTTATTCCAGTTAATTTTGTATCCAGAGAGTGAACTGAATA
>OMNW01035249.1:20953-41862 GCA_900303245.1 Selene dorsalis | reverse complement strand
AGCGATTTGGATTTTTATAGCGAATGATCAAAATAGGTGCTGCTGATGAAAACTCAAGCTTTTAAAGAGGAACTATTGTATTTTTGTTTAAGTATATTTTTTGGGCTTTTTGCCTTTAATTGATAGGATAGTTGAGAGAGACAGGAAACGGGGAGGCAGCGAAGGGCCACTGCATTCAAGATTCGAACCGGGGCTGGCTGCAGCAAGGACTGTAGCCTCTGCATATGGGGCACCTGATCAGTTATTGGTTTTATTAGATTTTTTCAGTATTTGTACCCCTCTCTCTCTCTCTCTCTCTCTACATCGCTCTCTATGTTCTTCTCCAACCAAACCGATTGAGGCAGATGGCCGTCCACCCTGAGTCTGGTTCTGCTTGAGGTTTCTGCTTCATGAAAGGACATTCTTCCTCACCACTGTTGCCATACTGTGCTTCCTCCTGGGGTCTGTTGAGTCTCTGTACATACCATCATCAGTTTGTTGCACGTCTTATGATAACTTCTGTAAAAATCAAACTGAACAAACCTGACCTGCCTTAAAATGTGATCCAATCTCAGGTCTTTGCTATACACATACATATGAGTCGTTGTGTTTGAGCGACAGAGAGAGAGGTGCATGAAGGGGTTGTTAGGGTGACAGGTGACAAATGGATGGAGGAATCAATGCAAATTAAAGAAATGAGAGAGGAAACACAAGGACAGGCAGAAAGAGAGAGAGAGAGAGAGAGAGGGCAGCTGAGATTAACTGTAAAGATGAGAGACACTGGTCTGATGCCAAGAGAGTGAGAGGGATCTAACATCAACAGAAAGGTGCCATAGTAGTCCTGGTTATGTAACCTTGTACTGATATTCATTGAGGCACTTGACACGAAAGCTCACAATGCAACTCACTTCAACCCATGCAATGCATCACTGCTCCAAAAGTAGACAAGAAGGTTAAACATGAAATCCATTTATCCATGGGATGACCATCTTCATTTGTATGTGTGTGACACACAGTTTTAAAACCCATCTGATAATAATGGTGTGATTTCATTGCAGGAGGACTGAGACTCTTCCTCTCAGCAGGCAGCCGCTGCAGCAGTTATCCACACACTGTATGATACATACACACACACACGCTCCGCCTGTGTTCAGTTTATCAATGATACACAGATGCTGCACTGTGTCTGTCTGAAGAATCTGTAGCCGCAGTTAAAGACATATTTGTGCAGTTGGTCTCTTTCACTGCACCTTTTTCATTTTCATTTCAGTTTTGTATGTGTGTTAGAATAAATGTTGTGTTCTGACTAATCCATGGGAACAGAGGTGTGGGGCCAATCCTTGACAGAGTTATAAAGCATTGCCAGTTTCCTTGCACATATTACAGAAAGGAGAGATGATACAACACTTTACATGACGCATCTATTGTTAATTACACCTTTGAAAAGGCTGAGATGTGACTGTGCAGAGCCACTGTGACCACAACTGGCTCCACTACAGTTGAAGCTGTAGCTGTGACTGTGTGTGTGTGTGGATATGGTTATTGTTTAGGCAACAGCTGTTGTTTCTATGGCATTATAGATATGGAAACCGTAGCTGTAATCTCAACTCTTCCTTTTAACACTATAAGCCTCTCAGGCTCTGATTTAGCCTGGTTCTTTCATCAGATATTATGGATATGTTTTTATACATCCCATATTTTCTAAAACGGCTTCAACACAATCGCAGCCAGTTCACTCCACTGGACACACCTGCACCCTGCTAGTGAAGCATCATCCACAGCCTAATGAACATACCCACAGCTACAACCAGCAGGAGCAACAGCAATGTCCCAAGTCTATACAGTCGCAATCAGAGCTGCAGCAGCCAGTCATAACACATGTGTAGAGAACAGGGATGACCAGCCTGTACTTGTAATGACAACCATACAGATTTGCAGCTGTGTGCCCACTTGCACTGTGCTCACATACAGGAGCATAAGACAATAACATTTCAGCATAATACACACACAGCCCTCCTCTGCAGATCACAGGGAACACAGAACCCATGGTAACGAAAAGCTCAGTGAAGCTGAGGGCAGTAGTGATCCAGCTGATTAGTTTTTATGAGTTGATCATTAAAGGCAAGATCATTATTGTGCTATTATAAAATTACCTATATAATGGTCAGACATAAGATATACACTGTTACATGAGGCTGTCTTGGCTGTCTTAAATCAGACTGTGGTAAAATGGCTGAATTTACAACTGACCAACCAAGGAACCACATCCAGAATCTGAACTATATTTACCCCGACAGAAAATTGTGTGTATTGTGAAATAATTCAGCTGTTACCCGGATCTTTTACTTGGGAGAATTTTATTCTTAAAACTAAACTTTATTATTAACAACAATGCTGGCAAACTAAAAAATTGTTATTTTGTCTGATGCTACAGGTGCAGTGCAGCGGTTACCATGGTGACATTGGTCTTAAATTTAAGTTAGCCTCGTGGTGAGGTGTTTAATGTATTTGGCACAGAAAGGGTCAGTCTTCATGATTTGACTTGCATTGGACCCAACTACAAGCAGAATCAAGACTGGACCCAACAGTCTTATACATCTTGGTGAAACCAGGCTCATGTTCTAGTTCTCGAGCGCAGATGAGTTTCTGTCTGAATGTCTGTTCGTCCGTCTGTCTTGTTTGTCATGTTCTTCTGACTCTTCGTACAGCTCCTCTCTGAGGCTCTGCGTGGCTGAGGTATAGTCTTTGTTTTCTGCCTGTCAGCCTGTCTTCAAGTCCATCTCCTGAATCTTCTCCAGAGGATCTTTCTGTCTGTCTACCTGACTGCCCTCACAGGTCGTCTCTGTTTTTAATCACCCCTGAAGAAACAGGGGGTGTAGGTACTGGAAAAAAAAAATCAGCCTGTTGGCTCATTTATTTATTTGGCATTCACCAACATTTCACTTAAAATACTCTGCCCCAGCCAAACCAGAGACACTGATGTATCTCCCATCGCAGCTCCCACATGTTCCTATTTCTGATTCACCAAAGAGGGCGACGCTCCAGACTTCTCTCCAAACAGTCTATCTTTCCTGCCTGAGAGAATCTATCCTGTTTATATCAGCATCCACTCAAACACATGTTATTTTCCCTGCCCCAATCAACTACATCATTTGTGTAATTAAAAACTGTGAGCGAGGCTGTGGGTGAGAGGCTGGATGTATGGAAACAGGCCTGTGTGTGTCCCATGAGGACAATCACGCAGAGGAGACAACGAGGAGAACTTAAGAGTCAGAGCGAAACAGCATAATGAGGCGTTGAGATGAAAGATGACGGAGAGAGAGAAGGTTAATTTGATGAAGATACATTTTTAGCTTCTTTGTTGCTCTTTGTGTGTTATTTATGTTGTTTGGGATTTTGCACACCAACCTTTACACTCAGCTGTAGATACTAGATTGGCCATGCTTAAAAGATCATCTACCTGGTTGAAACAAAAACAATTATTTTCTGAATTGAGAGATTAATCTTTTGGTCATTAAAATATAAGAAAGTATTGAAAATGCAGATGATTGCATATAAGACTCCTCACAAAGGGAACAAGTGTCATGTATTAAACTCTCCCATCTAAGAACCTGGAATCCACCATTGTTGAGATTTTTTCTTGAAAAATGATTAATTATCATAGAATATGCCAATTTATTTCCTGTGTATTGACTCATTCATAGATAAACCAGTCCTTGAAGCTGTAAAACACTCAGTTATTTGTTCTTTTTTTTCCACTTTCACTAATTGTTTTTCATTCCTCATGAGGAGGTTTTATTTATTAATGTTGCAACAAAAGGTTGTATTTATTTTGTCTATCCTCATGTATGCTCAGCTTAAACGACACACAAGGAGGACCTCGCAGCCGGTAAACACAGCACAGGTTTAATCATCATTGCATGTTCTCTCTCTAGTGTTTGTGGACTGCACCATGTAGAAATCCTTTACTGGCTGTTTTTCATGGATGATGTTTGATTTGCTTTAGTGTATCATTACTTTTTCTGTTCATGTTCATTTCAAATACACTGAATACACGTATTCAGTGTATTTGGAATGAGCAGGAGAAGTCTTCACTGGGAAGGTTTGCTGATGTGTCTAAACCGCAGATGTAGAGAAACAAATGTTTCAGTCTACATCAGAATGTTACAGATTATCACTTTAAGAGCTGAGCTGGAAACAGTACAGTCCTATTTTAGAGGGCTGTGGTTGTGCCACAGCTTTTCCCAAGTGTGATTTCTAAATGTACAAGTGTGAGGAGGGGTCGTGATGAAAGAGCAACACAACAGCCCCTGGGTATATGAAGGTTAAAAGAAGCAGAAAACAGGGGGACATATGGGCTACATGCATGTCTCTGTATATGTAAGTGGCTGTTGATAAGATGGCCTTCTAAATTCCTTAGCTGTGAAATGTAATACAACACAGAGAAGGAAAAAACACACAGGATGTAAGGATGGGAGGAGATGCCGTGGGAGCGGGGAGGAGAGGAGTGGGAAGGAGGCAAGGGAGAGGAAAGAGAAGATGGAAGGAAGCGAGGGTGAAAGAGAGAGAGAGAGCGGGAGATAATGGAGGAGATGGAGAAGGAGAAGCAGAGAGATGGAGACAGAGAGAGGAAGGAGGGGCGTTAATCCATCAGCCAACAGAAAAGGTAAAGCAGCGTTTGGATATCGCTCCCAGTTGGAGCTAATCATGTTGGTAGAGTTGTAAAAAGGAAGATGTAGAAAAGGGCGGAAAAATAAGCCTAATCAGCCCTGTGTTAAAGCACCATCCAAGGAGCCACACAAGAAGAACACACTGTACATCCTGAGCTGAGGTCGTATCAATGATGAAATATCACTATAATTATCCCTGAAACATTTCCTCAGGCACAAATGATGTGCTCAGTGGTGCCTTGTTGTGCTTTGTGGAATTCATTTCCCTTTATATCCACATAATGTTTTTAACTGTGCGGGGTCCCTGTTGTTTCCTGATCTGCTGCATCCCTACCATACAGTGCAGCCTCCTTCCTTCTATGATGGATGGAGAGATGGAGGGGGGAGTTGTATGGCCTTATAGGCATAGAGATGGATGGAGAAAGGGCTGGGCTAATGTCTGGTGCAGAGAAAGCAAGGGAAGTCCCAGAAAAAACCTGCAGAGACAGAGGGAGGGAGTCAGAGTGAGAGAGAGAGAGAGGGGAGAGAGAGAGAGGAAAAGCCCAGGGAAGCCCCGCTGCAGCTTCTGTGCACAGGAGGAGGATCCCCACCTCTCCTGTTTCTCTACAGCCTGCTGCTGCAGCCCGGCCGCTCCACTCGGCCCCATCATTAAAACTACAGCCAGACTTCACACTGAATGCATTAACTATTTCACATTTCATCTAGTGCTGTGTTTCCTCCTCTGTGGCAGAGCTGCCTCAAGCCTGCAGAGGTGAAACCATGTCAGGTGATCAATGGTCATACTGATCCATACCACAATATCTGATGGAAGTGAAACCAATGTGTTTATATGGCCTCTCCTATCTATTATATCAGAAATCACTCAATGATGTGACTGAATAAGATCTAACCTGCATGAATGGAAATAGATGTGCAACAAATCAAAATGTCAGTGCATTTTGTGAATTCAGTGTTTATTTCTCTATGTTGTAGCCTACACAAAGAAAAGAAAAGAAAAGAAATAAAGATCATTAATATATATTTCCTTTGTAGCCCAACTGTATCCGTCCTTTAAACGGTCGGGACGCACAGTTACGCAACATTAATGAGCGGTGCCTGCGCCTCCATTCGCTTTAAAGCAGGTCAGAGACGCAGCACCGACTGTGGTGGACACCGACAGAGAGGAGGCTCAGGTCGGCGCCGAGAGGTGAGTGGGTCGATGATGCTGAGGTGGAGACACGGGACCCGGCGGAGCAGAGCAGCAGCCCCGGTCGGACAGAGCACTCTGCTGCGTCAAGGCTGACAGAAGAAGGCAGGAGGGAACCGGAGGACGACAGAAGCACTATCAAGATAAAAGCGTAAAGCGTAAAATGTAACTGTTGTAATGCCCAAACATAAAAGGTCTTCGTGGTTACAACTACAAGCCTAGGCCTTCATGTATTTTGGCTCCTGATCAATGAGAATGAATCATGTGCAACTACAAGAAGAAAATAATCTTTACACTGAACTTTATTTTGAAAGTTTAACCAGAAGTCGCGCTGTTCTTTCCGCTCACTTGACGCTGGACTCCGCAGCCAAGAGGCGCAGTGTCATCGGAGAATTACTACCAGGCTACGACCTGCCACCGTCTCCCCGGTCAATCAGCTGCATCGACACTGGCAACATCTGGCCGTGCCACGTCCTGAACACACGTTTCCATCAGAAGCAGCGGCGACGTGACGGTGTGAGCCCTGAACTTTCTCTAAGCACTGAACAAACAGATGTGGATGCGACAGTGGTTTTGTTGATCCAGCGCTCCCAGGCTGCACGGACCGACTCCCTCTGGGGCCACGCAGGGCGGTGAGGCTCATTAAAGCGGGAGGCACTTTGGATGGCAGCGACGGGCAGCAGGCTCAGTGGAATCTGTGCATCCCACAAACCCCCTGCAACGTCCTTAGTATTTCACTCACGCTCAGAGAAAACTTCAGGGGAAAATAGGACACAGAGGCGCTCACGGCGCGCCTTCTCTCTCCAAACCAGTCCACAGATTTTACAGCTTGCCGTCAAAACAGCGCTTCCACAGCGAGTCTTTGTAACCACACACACACACGCACACATACACACACACACACCACTCCTGTCATATCATAAACGGCTTTAAAGCACCAACAACTCTCAGGCTACAGAGGGACACTCCGTCCACAGTCTAGTTTGTGGCTCCACATGGTCGTTCACGGCCACAATCAGCAGCCAGTGATGTCCTGTGGGGCCGTGGAAGCGCACTTGAACAAGTGCACACAACAAACACGCACACGCTGTTCACAAACAGAGCACAAGAGTGAGGGAAATGTCTCCTACCTCGTGTTCTAGTGCCAGCCCGCACTCGAAGCGATGAGCATAGTATCAGATGTGTAGTGTGAAGGACCGGGAGAGGAAACTGTCCTCGGTGCTGCGCTCTGCCGCTGCTCGTCTCTCTCTCTCTCTCTCTCTCTCGACACACTCCAACTGCACACACGCGCTCCCCCCTCCCCGCGGTCCTTCATCACACAACACACGCTGCGCGTAGCCGGGCGGGGTGTCGAGGAGCGCGGTTTGGCCTCGGGGGCGCGGATGGATGGGGAGAGGGGATGTGCGCCTGGGAGAAGAGAAGAGAGGAGAGGAAATGAAGGACATAAGTCAAGAGCAGAAAAAAGATTTACAAGGATGAGAGAAAAGATAGATAGATGAACGATGGGTTGAGGGTGGGTGAGGAGAGGAGAAATGAACTACATAATTCAAGAGAAGACAAAAAACAGAGGTGTCAGTGAAACAGGAAAATTGAATGGAGGGAAGGAAAGGAAGCAATTAAACAGAAAGAAAAAATTAAGCAGAAAGAAGAGGAAAATGATAGGAGTATGAGAAAAGACAGGAAGTGAATGAGAAGAAATTAAGAAATAAATTTAAAATAAAATAAAGGGTGGAGCATTCAAACAGAGGGTGTGGTGAAGAGGAAGAATATAAGCAGGAGAGGAGAGGAAAAAAAACACAGAGCAAATTGAAAATTGATTAACCATGACTGTAAGAGGATGTTCTGCAGCCACACACTCAACAATTTTCTCCCCATCTTCTAATATTAGCCATCACATTATACATTATAATACCTGACACTGGGATATCTAAATTTGGATATTAGCAGCTCCACAGTTTGACATTTCCTCAGTTAATCTAATAACTGAAGTGTGTGTGTGTGTGTGTGTGTAGGGTGAGTGGGAGGCTACGGGAGAGAGAGGGGGGTGGAGGAGCAGGGATGGATGGAGGCATTTATCAAAGTATTGTGCAGGGCCAATTACTTAGCCAGTGTGCTACATCTCAGGCTGTGAGGCCGCTGACCAAGCAGCCAGGAAATACAGCCAGTCAGTCAGGCAGTCTGTCTCAACACAGACACGCTGTATGCGCTAAATCTACCTCCCAGACTCCAACCAGTGGAGTCTATCAGGGTTTGAAATGCACTTCTCCTCCACCCCCACCCCCGTTCACCCACCAAACTCCACTTGGTTCACGTCAAGCCTCCGGCCACATTGCTTTACACTGTGGTCTGCTGAGGTTTCCAGTGAATGGCACATTTTGTTTGACTATTTCAGCTCCACATCTCATTCGGCGTTTTCCAGAGTCTCCGTGATGTCGGTATCGAAATTCCTGACTCCACATCCTGTTTCTGTGTCATCAGAGGAAGACAGTGACAGAGGTCAGTGTATCAGACTGACTATCCTAACTCCTCACCAAAGCTTCATCAGCATGTCGTGGCCACCAAAATGAGCATCTCTTTCTGCATCCAGTCCAAATATGTAGGATTTATAAATGGATAGCAGCTATAGAAATGGGTGTTATTATCATGATGCATCATAGAGACAGTGAAAATGCAGCACATTTCACACCATTGACCTCTGCAGAACATGGTTTCAAACACTTGACAGTTGAACTTTCTGCACTGAGAAGAAGAAAATCGTCATTATAGTAAATTTATTGTTCTATATTCTGTGCTTTGTTCGTGCTTTTTTAAACTGTGCTCTACATAATGTGAACTTAAAAGCTGATGAATGGGTGGGCAGGGGAAATGAGCCTAAGCTGTACCAGCCATACACATGGCACGTATGATGTATCTATCTCTTTCTGTGACTGACTAAATACACATTATTACTGGATGGGTGCAAAAGAGCAAACAGCTCTGTCTTTCTTCTCCGCCGTCATGATCAGAGAGAGAAGAGTGTGGCAGTAAATGACTGAGAGAGAACAGACTGGCTGGATGACCACTGAATAACCTATGTACATCACTATAAATCTCAGCATCACAATGGAGTCGTAAAATACTCATGTACACACACACACACACACACACACACACACAAACACAGACGCCCTGTGCTCTTTGCACTGCAGTCACTGACCTACAGCTTCTGGGTCAAGTAATTAGAGCATATTTCCCAAACAGGATCGACTTCACACACACAGTAGGTGCATGAAACGTACAAGCAAGCACACAGGACACCACGCACACACGTATAGCAGTGGCTCTCCTGCTTTCATGCAGATAAACGATGCGATGTATCACATGAGTCGCAGCATGTGAGCAGCGCTGGGTGATCATGCCATTGTGGCGATTATGTTAATAAGCATGGGCAGTGGTGAGAGATTTCTCTATAAATAACATGTTTATCATTAAATCATATCAAGGCAGCAGAGGAGAGAGGCTCCAACAGAGAAGCCACATAGATACATGTGTTCATTTCCTCTGATGCAGGCTTCCATGCTGCTGAGCTTAAAGGGCTCACTGTACGATGATCGTGAAATCAATGTTGACCTTTATGATGATAGCACAGATGTATAATTATATGATTACTCAGTCCTAAGTCTCATTCCACAGTTTTTACTACAAAGCTGAGCTGAATATCTGGTATTCAACCATGTTTCCTCTATTAAAGGAGAAGTTCCGTTTCTTGCAACCTGGACCTTATTTCTAGCATAAAATACGTTTGTTTACTTACCCATACAATTTCGGTGTAACGTGGAGTCCTTCAGACGATATTTAGATCCTTTCACGATCCGCGTATATTCATATAATGGGAGTGATGGGGCATCGACAGTGCAGCCTCTAAATAAGACATTATCTGCCATGAAACTCGTTCATTTCACCAATATTTTGTTATGAATCACCAGTACTATTCCCCCGTGAGTTCGAGTTGCCTTGTTATTGTCATCCAAGGTTTTTTACAGGGGTTTTTACAAACCTAACTACTTTGATGACATCACATTCACTCCACGCTCTGTGACGATCTGCTATACGGAACTTGGTACTGCCAATAACATGGTTTGTTTCTTCGTATTTCCAAATTGTCAAAACAAAATGAGTTGTTGGGTGAAGTTCAGCTTCCACAGGCAGAGCATGGAGTGAATGAGCCGTGCTGCGGTGGCGCACAGCAGTGATGTCATTGAAGTAGTGGACGTCAATAAAAACCCCTGTAAAAAACCCCAGATGGCAATAACAAGGCAACTCCGAACTGCTCCGAACTCACAGGGGAATAGTACTGGTGATTCATAACAAAACATTGGTGAAATGAACGAGTTTCGCAGAAGATAATGTCTTATTTAGAGGCTGCATTGTTGATGCCCCATCACTCCCATTATATGGATATACGTGGATCTCGAATGGATCTAAATATCGTCTGAAGGACTCAAAGTTACATCAAAATTGTATGGGTGAGTAAATCAACGTATTTTATTCTAGACATAAGGTCCAGGTTGCAAAAAACGGAACTTCTCCTTTAAAGCCATTTGCACAACCGCTGTACACCTCCTTCCTCACTAATAACTGAAGACCAATAGCCTGAAATTGGAGCAGCTAAATGAATTTCAGTCATTTCATTATTGGTTGTTCATACTGTGGCGCATCAAAACATTAACAATTACTGCTCCATTGATTACATTTTCCTTTATTGATGTCTCAGCATATAGGCCCTGCATACACACGCACTGCTTTTAATTTGAGCTAATTAGTAAAAACCTTTTCTCCTGACTCTGTCACAGGGCTGGAAACTCTGGTGGTGAGCTCCAACTTTTTCCTCTAAAACTCGTGTATTTTATCTTTCTATCTTGGTAACCACTGAGGAAATGTGCAGATACCAGCAGTACACCTGACATATCCAAACTCCTGTCGTCACAAACACAGAATAATAAATACAGCAGGTTGACTACCAACACACACATGCTTGGAGACACACACATGACCCTCGTCCCCACAACACACTGCTACCATGCAAAATGTGTTTACACACTGACAGCCCAGAGACAAGGACACACAGACAGAGACATAGCCACGCACACATACACACACATGGAGACAGTCGTCCCAAGGAGAAATGGATTCTATGTGTTATATTCTTGTCTAGTTTTACACACGCACGCACGCACGCACGCACGCACGCACGCACGCACGCATTATCAAAGGTCCAAAAATAAAACGCTTGAGCACACAGTGAGAAGACTTGACAGATGCTCACACAGATTCAAAAAGAAGCGGGCATGTGGTCACAGTCACTGAGCCACCCACATATCCCACATAAATGTTTCAGGGGAGCAGGAAAAGGCAGGATGGGACGAGGATGGAAACCCAGCGTGTCTCCTACAGTTTCTTCTGTGTAAAGGAGAAAGCAGCAGCAGCAGAGACACAGGAGACAAAAACACTTTAATCTGAGAAAGAAAAAAATCTAATCTTACTCAAAACCTGAGAAACAGTAACATTAATGACTCTCTGTGCCCTGAATTCAATTACAAACTGCAAAAAAATGTTGTTTCACAGTTTCATAGAGTAAATAAAAAAACAACGTTGCCCAGAGGTTTTAATGTAAAACCATAGCAACCATGTGTCTACGTATTATAAACCATTTAAATATGCTGCACCTCCACTATGTGGAGCACACACTGGCCTGAACTGAAGTGATTGAATGATATTGAACTGAATTTCTCACGGTGCTCTACAAATGATTAGTGCTTTTGAAATGGATCTCATAGCATTTAAGATCAAGATCGTATTACAAAAATTCTCGCTGGATACTTATCCCCATGCACTAAAAGCACAAGAAAAAAACAGGAAGTCCTGCATCACATCAAGTATTTATATTTATTTATAGAATTGTGAAAGTATTAGACAGTGATGTTCCAGCCAAACAGTAAGCCGGGAAGGTCCGTGTCCGACAAGAAACACCTGCTGCTGGAAACAGACCTCCTATTTCTTTCATAAAATATAATCATAGTAATTTGCGAGTACTCATTCCTGAGGTAATGAGAGAGCCTAAATAGTGAAATTAGAGAAAATCCTCAGCCTTATCGATGAGCATGTGAAATATTAGCACCAGCGCTCATAATCTAGCAGTGGTGTCATACTTCTACTAAATGAGTGTAGGGGAAACAGTGGGTCCAGTCCATCTTTACATTGCACTGCAGCCTCATTCAAGTCCTGAGTCCACTAGTAAGCCATAAACAGACGTTTAGTAAGCCATAAACACACAGAGACTCAGAGGAGCAAACAGCAGGAGTAGAGTGAGAGGAGATTAATTGATAGAAGATGGCATTGTTCTCTCAGACGAATAAAAAAAAAAAAAAAAAACAATGCTACAATTGGCAGTGTGCCCAGGTAAAGTCTGTGTGAGAAACAGTGGGCGTCCGTGGCAAAAAAGTAGGATATCAAAATGAATAGCAACCAGAAGAATGGATAGGAGAGAGAGTCGGGAGGCAGATGGTGATCTGATCGCAGTCATCAAAGTGAAAAGTGCCTACGTGTTATTTGGCCTCTGAATTGTCATGGGATCAGATATGGTCCATGAGGTGGGAAGGGAAGCACTGGTATATGTTGGTACAGCTATGGAACGAAACTTCACTCACAATGTGAGAACATGAAGAAAAGAAGCGTCCACTCTGTCATGTGTGTAGCTGTGCAGATACAGAGAAACATTCACCTTCAGGATAAAGAAAGCCTTCTCCTTCCACCTCGTCACTCTCCAGTAAACTGCCCAGAGCATATTCAACATCTTTTCAAATTCACTGTCAGCAGTTGCCCTCTCCTTTTTTTTTTGTACCTTCAAGTCATCCTTCAGATGGCAGCAACCTCATCTGAAAGTACTGTCAGTTCCCTCAGAGAGAGGTCAGCTTTTAGTGACTTCAATCTCCTGGTTTGATTTTCTCTTTTTCATCAGCAGATCCATGGCCATCACTGCCAAAACGTTCACAGTGGTGAGAAAAGGTGACGGAGACATTTTTGAGGCTGTCATTCGTTGAGCACTATGGCGCTTGGGCAGCTGGCTGCTGTTTCCAAGAGCTACAAAGTGACTTGTTCAATATGTTCAGAGACAGAAACGTGTTGCAAAGTTGAACCTTTCTCCAGTGACAGATGGTGGAGGCTCTTCCTGAGCAGCAGGATATACTACTGTCAGAGTATTTGTAATATTCCTGGCAAGGTGGAGCTACAGAGGCCGTCATAAACAAACAGAGATCTTCGTCCTCAGCCACAAAGCTCTGCATGGTGCATTAAATCTTTATCTTTAAATTAAATCAGCCTTGAGATGTCACTGGGCCATTTTCTATTCTATCTCAGTGTGTCTGCATCTTTTTTTCGTTGAGTGTCTTTTTCTCCATCTCTCTCATACGCACCAAAACACACAGCACTCTGCAAAAACAAATTAAAGTGTAATAAGTGGCCTTGCAAGCAAGTGTCGGGACACAGCTGGCTGCTGCAGATCAGACTAGAAAACATACCGCTCAGAGAAAAACAGAGAAGACAGATACAGAACTAGAGAGGAAGACAGAGGCCCAGTCCCTCCCTTAAAGAAGAAGTTCCATTTTTTGCAACCTGGACCTTATTTCTAGTATAAAATATGTTCATTTACTCACCCATACAGTTTTGGTGTAACTTGGAGTCCTTCAGACGCTATTTTGATCCATTCAAGATCCACGTATATCCATGTGATGGGAGTGATGGGGGCATCGTCAATGCAGCCTCTAAATAAGACATTATCTGGTGCGAAAGGAGTCCAAAGGACTCCAAGTTACACCAAAACTGTATGGGTGAGTAAATGAACGTATTTAATGCTAGAAATAAGGTCCAGGTTGCAAAAAACAGAACTCCTCCTTTAACACAAGCACTTAATTTCGAGTGGCCTATACCCCCATGAGGAAGTAAGAAGTTTTAGAAGTAGAGATGTTAACCTACGAAATGGGTCACTGCTTTGCATATAGCGACGCTGTAGGAGCCACAACCTGTAGTGGGTTTTCACTCAGATATGAAAATGCCAGTTCCAGCAGTTGTGTTACCTGTTGTTTGGGCTTCTGATGATCTTTCGTCGTTTGATGAACCAACAAAGAAGAAATGCAGAAAACAGAGGACGCCTTTGCTGCTTTTCGTCTTGTACTATGTTCGAAGTCTTGCACCTGGCTTCCCCCCCATTTAAGGGGTGGTTTTAGATGTTGAAAAGCACTTCCCCCTGCTCTTAAAAGAATTGAGATATCCTACTTACACGAGAACACGCAAGACCGAGTGCTCGGGCCAAAACTGAGTGGAAGAGGTTGAAATGGGACACGGCCAGAGAGTGATATGATGCAAGAGAAAAAGAGGGATGATTATGTTAAAAGAAGGGTTTCCAAAATAATGTGTTCACTCTGAAAAATCATTAAGTATGTCATTAATGGTATCCCTTTGTTAAAATCACCTGACATAGTAAAAACCAAAAGAGACAGAGGGACTCAGACAAGAGGACAAACTGCTGAGTGGACAGACGGAGGAGGAGAGGAGTGGAGGAGAGAGGCTGAGATGGAAGTTAAAGAGAGAGAAATCATTACTAACTCCCAAAGAAATCCATACATTGACCTCCTGCTGTGGCCGCATGGTGAACAGACAGATCAACCTCAGTGTGGAGGATCTGTCCTTCTCTGCGTTATCAGCAGGAAATCAACATTTTTTTCCAGCTGGGCTGCAGGCGTGTTGGCTGTCCACAGTGATTCGCACCAAACAACGTTAAATTAGATCTGCCTCACTGAAGGTTCACGGCTCAAACATCAGCCAAAGATCAGAAAAAGACAGTCAAAATTTGTGTTCAGCCTGTAAAAGCGCTAGATCTTCCTTTGTATCTCAGCAGGCTGACTGCTTTCGAGAACAAAACAACAGGAACCAAATGGAGATTCGGTTTCTCAAAATTTAGACACACAGAGAGGTCTTGTTCAGACATGGCATTAACATGTGTCTTAGCTGATCCCATCACAAGTGGACAAATCTGATCTCTGACCACAGCAGCACATCACCGATTTCCTCAGCCAGAGTCTCATTTTTACCAACCAGCTTCATAATGAACTGAAAATCACACGTTTTCATCTATTTTTAATTTATTTTCAAATGGATTCTGTGTCAATTTCATAGTGGAGTAGTGGCGGTGTATTGATTCACTCAGTCCCAGTCAGCCCTGCTTGGTTTCTCTCTCTCTCACAAACTCACTGACAACAGATCAGTGTCTCATACAGTAGGTGGCAAAAAAAACAGGCATTAGGTCTTTGCAAACAAAAATGATGAAGTAGAGTACGGTGTGTCCAGATGGATTCAGGGTCTGAACAGCTCTCATGCTAGATAGAAATAGAATAGATAGAATGTCTGTATTGTCTTTGCAACAAGCACAAAGAAATTGAGAGGTTCAATCCTCCTGAGGTGCCATTAAAAAGACAAGTACAAAAAAAACAATGAAATATACTGCAGCGAGGAGAAGTCTTGCTCTGTTTATAATTATTATTAAAGCACATTTAAAGCTGAACTCAGAAGATTTTGGTGCATTGGATAATCTACAGCTGGAGACAAAACTAAAAACCTTAAAACTCTCAAAGTCTTAAAACTCAAGATATGATGTTCAATTGCTCTTGCTGGCTACGGTATAGAGGTATGATGACCACCACCACGACTGTGTAAAGAGGACTTTTCACAGACAGCATCCAGCCTTGTCCTTATCCTGTCTAGTTTGTCAATCTGAGCCAGAGCCTCATTGATTTGAATCATCCATCCATTTCCAAACCTGCTTATCCTGAGTCAGGTCAATGGGGCAGGCGGTGGGGACTAGTCAAGCTCACACTAGGAAAGGTCCTGGACAGGTTGCCAGTTTATCAGGTTACATTCTTGACAAACAAGATCAGTGTCACTGGTGAATCTGTGGAGTGACAAAAGAATTAACTTTAAGAATTAAGAATAAACTTTGTTTCCTTATTCTGAAATACATCATTTTTTCTTTCATTTGTTCTTTTATAATCTATTCAAATGAAATAACAGACTTTCAGTTTAACAACTCAAAAATGTGATAAGGCTGAGGGGTCATGAGTCAGCATTGCTATACTTATTTTAGGATCATAAGCCCACAAGGATTGGGAACCAATGATGTATATGTGACATAAAAATAATTCAAATAACTTATGGAGAGCAGAGGATGAAGGAGACAAGGTGAGACCTGCGATGATGGGTCTTATGGAAGAGGAAGACGTTAGCAAGATGTCAAGAGGGGAGAAAATTGGAAAAGCCCCCAGAACAAAATGGATTCAAGAAAACTGCAGAGTGTGAACAAATTCTAACAGAAGGGAGAAAATATAGAATAAAGTGAGGAGTGAATAGAGACGTGATGAGAAGCAGTTGACAGCATGAGGTGGTGAAATTGTGTGGTGAGAATTAATGGCAACAAGACAATGAGAGAGGGCAGATGAGGTGTGCTGGCTGCTGGCTGCTGCCCCCCTCCCAACCCCCCATCCATGTATATACAGACACATTAATATGATGTACCAGCAGGTGCTGGTTACTGTGGTGGGCACATTTACAGCTTATTATAGGCCATATGGAAATGCAAGATTGATCCACAGGGAAAATTAAAGGAGAGGGGAGAAGAATGAAGAGAAATGCAGATAAAAAAAGAGAGAGAGAGAGAGAGAGAGAGAGAGAGAGGAGGTAGGGAGGGGTAAAAACCTTGTATGGTGGTAAATATAATTATGATGACAGATATGATGTGATATAATGACTGACAAAACTATTAAATAAAAAAACACCTTTAGGCAACAGGCATACACACATGTTGTTTCCATGTCAGATCCTCATGAAAGAAACCAATAAATTCTCTCCAGAACTGATAATTACACCATGGTGGGTGCCAACAGTCTTCAGAGTAAAGCTACATAAATCAAGATGTGTGAACTCCACAACTGCTGCAGCTGACACACACAGCCAAACTCTACATTGCAACTCAGCAATCACTCTGCCTCACTCAGGCAACACAACTGTCACTCTGTCAGTGTCGAGCCCTGTGAAGTCCTCACAGTCTGCTCTACATCCAACTGCTTTGCAAAACAGAGACAGTCCACTCAGCTTCTCTAGCCTCAGTCCTCCTGAAAGTTTTCAAACTGAGATGTTCAGCTCTATGAGTTCTGCAGTCAGCAGGGATCATCAGAAACAGTGTGGTGCACAGATAACTCAAAGCAGAAATGAATGTATTTCACAGCTGAGAGACAACCGTCAGCGTTTCAACATGTAGCCAAAACCAGGATGTTGTTGGTTACACAACATCACAGGAGCAGTTTAAGCAGTACAACAAAATCAGCTTCTTCTCCTCTGCAGCTACTGATCTGGTTCTTTATCACTTGATGCATTCATGTGACCTGCCTTTTTACAGTTGCAACTTTAAATGTAGTGAGGTTATATGCTTGAGTGAAAAGAATCTTAAAAACGAAATGATTTGATTAATTTTAACTTAACTTCACCAATTTGAATGGATGATATAGCATGACAGCTGCAAAATTTAAAAAAAAAAATGAACAAAAATGATAAATGTAAATACAATGGCAAAAGAACGAGGACTAGCAGACACTGAAATTTGTGCACCAGAACCAATCTGCTGCAGTGAGTCTGTCCAAAGCCCACAGGCAGCAGGGATCAGGAGTAATATCCACAGGCTACAGGGTCGACAGACACTGTCTACTGTCTGACTACACTCTCCAGCATATAAGCTGCAGTGTGGTAAATACTGAGGGTGTCGAGGACAGTGAGCATGTATGAGACAGCAACAGCTGAGTCCAGTCAAGTTTATGAGTCTGGGGAGAGAAGGGAAAAACCTGACAATCAGCCACTCCCTGGACTGCTCCAAGTCAGACTTGTCATTACTGAGGTCAGTTTCTATTTAGGTTTGTTATGCATTTCATTAATATGACTGGCAGTCAGTGTGGTATTGTACAGAAGCTGAATAATCAGAAGAAAGTTAAAGTTTTTGTCAGTTTTGGACTGTTTACTGGAGGCAGTGTGCATCAGTGTAAACTCAACCAAACTCTTAAAAACACCAGCAGAGAGGACTATTTTGGGCCAGCGCCTGAGGAGTGATGCAGTGTGCATTTTCACTGTATATTTGGTATCAGTGTGACAAGTGAGAGTCTTTAAACTTGTATTGGTGCCAGGCTGTCATCATCTTTAGCCCCGAGACACATGATGAGCTGAGAAAGAGTCGGTGCGTGTATGCGCCACAGTCCGTGTGTGTGTGCGCGCGTGTGATTCATATTGTCGCATTAACTTGTAAAGTTTGTCTGCAGCACACCAACTGGCTAAATGGATAAAATAATAACAATCAGAGCAGCAGAGTCAGAATCAGGACCAGAGGAAGAGATGCTGGTGGACATGTGACTGTTCTGAGACCACAGGGCAGCGCTGGCACCTCTCATCTTCACACGAAGTAAACCAACTGTGCCACTCCTTAAAATCACTAACACGGTGGATTGAGTAAGCAAACAATGAGAAATACCTTCAAAAAGCTCAGAACGGACAAGGTCATCCATCTTCCTGTTCCTTGCTCCCCTCTCGCACCTTGACATCCTCCTCCTTTGGGGATGCCAGCTCAGCCTATAGCTCAATGAGACAAGAGACAAAAAAAACACAGAGTGGGGTTTTAACATAATGATACAATCGGGCTTACAACTATGAGGTTTCCTGACAGTGGTGAAAAAGATGAACCAGCACAATAATACAACACATGTGTTGGTTTTGTTTTTTTGTGAGTGTGTTTTTGCTATTTTGACAGTGTATTTTGGATCAAAATAAGAAGTGCTGTAAGATGACTCTCAAAATAATGACATTTTTCCAATAAGACAAGTATCAAGCGGTTCCTTCGTGTCTTCGCCAGTGTGCACAGGGTCGTCACACAAGATTCTGGACAGAAGCAGTCTCTGTGGGACCCCTTCCTCTCTTGATCCATGTCTTTCGCGCAAATAATCAAAACATTTTTATAATAATTGAGCCAACAAATGTACAGATTAATCTGTAATGGTCACCAATTTACCACATCTAAACAAGAAATAACAACCCAGAGCATTTCAACCCTCTTTTCTGAATATTCTGTAGATTACAAGCGTGTGATACTTTCACTCTGGTTAAATGAGGTTTGTTTGTTTTTCTCACAGTCGGCTACAAGGACAGATCTTTCTACAAGCATGAACACAGGACTGATATTAACCTCATGCTGTTCATGATGTTAAGCTATCATGCTGATAAATGTATATTTTGCTAAAACATGTGCTTCTGGATGACTGCCTCCAACAACATAGTGAAATTAGTCTATACAATTATTAAACTGTTTTAGAAAATTGTGCATATAGGACTGATTTAGCCTTTCAAACTGCTTATAATACACTCCACTGACCTGGATTATGAGACCTAATAATGTTTTTATGATGTGAAGAATTAAATCTGACTAGGACACGCCAGGATCAGACACACACTGAAAAACAAGATTGATAAACAGCTGCTTTTATAAATGAAACTGTTTTGTGTTAATAGGCAAAAACATTAAACTGGTGCCTTCTGGTGGGCCTATTTCTACTTCAGACATAATTAAACCATCAGAAATTTAGCCACAGTAAGAACTAGAACCACATCTCATACTTAAATTAAGGTTTCTGAGATGAAACTAGACTCTGCCTCATTGATTACCATGATCTGAAATTTGAAAATTTAATCCTCCTCAGTTCTTTGATCTCTTTAATACTCACAACTTAGTATTGGACTAAAGGAGCTCACCTTGACTCACCTCCTCAGCAACAAACGAGGGGAAGAAATTGTTTAGTGTCTGTTTCCTTTCAGGTTGCTTTCTGTCCCTTTGTTTTCTTTCTTTTTAGACAAACAGATTTTATTTTGGGGGGAAAAGACATGGCGCTCTTAGCTGCAGTCACTGCGTTAGTCTGACCGTATTGCTGAAAGCCGCCGCCTCGTTGAAAGCAGAGAGTAGTCCTGTCCACTTGGTGGACTAAACCATTTTGCACCTTTAGTAAGGGGTCATAGTTGGCCCTCAGTAAGCCTCCATTATTTATTTATTTTTATTAAAAGCTCAATTTCTCAACTCGATCAATTTATTCGGCCATTTTAATCTGGACACTACTTATATAATTGCTTTAAAATAAAAAAAACAATTTTTTGTTTGTTTGTGTGTTTGTTTTTTTAAACTGTCCCCCACATTGGGACCCCAGGTAATCAGTCTCACTTTTCCTCCCAGTCCCACCCCCTGAGTGTGCATGATGTAGCCTATTAGCTAGTCACCTGAACTGCTGGATGCTAATAAGGAGGTTGTAATCCACTGCAGACTACACGTGTAAGAGTAAGAGTAGCAGGCACAGTGAAGAGGAGAAAGCATAACACTTCATCTCAATTTTATCAAAGGAGTCTGGGTTTCTAAACAGTAGAGTAACACTGCCAAATGGTAATCAAAGATAGTAAGTTTTATATTGTCTTACATTTCAGGTCATTATCTTCATTGTTTGTCTGATTACTCATCCATTAAAGGAGAAGTTACGTTTTTTGCAACCTGGACCTTATTTCTAGCATAAAATACATTCATTTACTCACCTGTACAACTTTGGTGTAACTTGGAGTCCTTCAGAAGATATTTAGATCCACTCGCGATCCACTGCCCGCGTTGGGGAAATGATGCAGCCTCTAAATAAGACATTATCTGCCACGAAACTTGTTCATTTCACCAATATTTTGTTATGAATCACCAGTACTATTCCCCTGTGAGTTCGGAGCAGTTGTTTTGTTATTGTCATCCGGGGTTTTTTACACGGCTTTTCACTGACCTACGACTTTGGCAGTGGCACGGCAGTGACATCATCCATCATTGGTGAAATGAACGAGTTTCGCGGCAGATAATGTCTTATTTAGAGGCTGCATCGTTGCCCCAACAACTCCCGTTATATGGATATACGTGGATCGTGAATGGATCTAAATAT
>OMNW01035248.1:11385-28503 GCA_900303245.1 Selene dorsalis | reverse complement strand
ACACACTGCATCACAATGCACAGTATGTTGCACTATGCAGTATATGCATTTGCACAGTGCATCATAGAATTATAATTGACTGCAGATGCCTTAACTTTATTTTTCAGAATGGGACTTTAATGGTAATTTTTTGTTTTTGCAATTAATTGTCGACATAAATATGAATTTTATTTTCACCTCTCACCTCCAACCTGTTGAACAGACCTGTGAGTCAAAGGTGAAAGTAGAGAATATTGTGAGTGCCTTCTGTGCCTTCAGCTCAGCCTTGACATGTGTAGTAGTGAAGTATAGTTCATAAGTACATATGTGCTTCTGTGCAGTTGTCTGACAACTTTCAAGTAGTCTAGCTACACACTACTCCAAAATGGCGCCCGTGAAAAAGTCCTAACTTCACTAATTGTGTGTTTTAATGCTGATTGTTTCTTAAAGAATCTGAGGTGGGACATGGAATCAGGGGGTCATCTAGTGGGGGAAAGTTACAAGTACTTCTCTCTAAGTGTAGCAGAAAGGGTGGTCCTCACTTCATCTGCACACTTATCCAGTGCTCACTATGATGCCCATACAGGAATGTATGTGTGTGTGTGTGTCTCCACTGGTGAGTAAAGATGCAGAGAGCATCCTTTATGTCTATTTATGAATTACTTTGTTTTTCTCTTTTCTAAAGCATCACTGTGGTCTTAATTATAATATGTCTTATTCAATTATCAGCAACAACAAAAGCATAGAGATATCAACAGTATTGTAGGTGCCATATATCACAATGAAAAATGAAAGGTATGAACAAAGTAATAAATATATGAACACATAACTAAATAGACAAACATTGTACAATACTTAAAAAATTGGTTTATTAATCTGCTATCTGCTATTATCAAGCTATCCACATTAAAACCAAAAATCACATCTGAGGTAGACTGGTATAGATTTTTGCCAAGACAATTTCTGTCTCGGTCACACAAGAAGTAACACAACCAACAAGAAACAAGACAAATCACAGGGACTTTGCCTAATTAGAGCTCACTGTAGTGCAGCATAATGTGCAACATCATGACCTCAAGTACATCATAAAAACTGATCCACACTGATGCTTTAAACATCCTCTGTGCTCTGCTATCAGCAGTCTCAGTCCCTGTTTACATGGAGAAACTAATCTATCACTCTGCTCAGCATCATGCAGGCTCATGGCGAACATTATATTAATACTATAAAAAAGACAGCTAATATGTACAATACAAACAGGGTTACTTTTAAAATATAGTGCCATGCTTGCTTTGACCTTTGACCCTAAGGAACATGCCAGTGGATAGCTGCAGTGTCACCTGGTATGGTATCCATGAGAAATGCAAATGATTAAGACATCTTCATTTGGACAACTCCTTTCCATTAAATTTAAAAAGTAGTCAGCTGCATTATTAGTATATCTGGTGCATTCCAGAGCTGATTTTGTGAAATAAAAAACAGATGAAAGGTCTAGACTTCAAATCATATTTCAACATTCAGGGGAACACACAAAATTATTCTGTTTTCCAGAGTCAGATCCTGCTGTTTCCCCTACAACTAAATACGAGAGCCTAGTTAAAAAGAAGCATGCCTCCCTGTGTCTTTGAAGCTTACTAATTACCACATCCTGCTTCTTTAACCCATCACAAAAAGCAAAATGTAGGAAAATCTGTTCTATACATTGTTGAGGAACTATAACTGTCTTCCCAGCAGCTGCTGGGGGCTGTACACAGTCACCAAGCATAAGTGCTGCTAAAGAGAGAAGAATAGCACAAACCTAAACATAAGAAAAAAAATAGTCACTTTTACTTTCTTGTCTGCGTATAGATTAAACACAAAAAAATGAGGCATGCTTTTCCCACTTTCAGCAGAGCTGTGGTAGTGCAACCCTTCATGCTATCACTGGGCTTAACATTTTAGCTCTAACTCTGTAATAGCTACACAAATTTCTCATGTCACTTTTTGAGGAAGAGTCCTGTAAAAAAAAAAAACTAAATGGGTGTATGTTATGACTCATGAGGTAATGAACAGCAATCCTAAATTATTGCAACTTAGGCCTTTTGAAATACTTTACAAACAATAACTCTGCTACTTTCCCCCACAAAACATTTTTGCTGTCACAGGCTAGCTACATATTATAATGGCATATCATGTTTTTATCACTAATCCACATATGAAATCCAATACCAAAGTATAAATTACCCAGAAATGCAATGCATATCATGTTAAAATATACACAGCATTTAGAGTTGATGTCTCTTTTAGGTCATACAAGGTCACCACAACACATTCCACTGTATGTCTATTTGGTCTGGCAGATATTACATAGAGAATAAAACAAGGGTGCATGCTTCATTTGGCAGTCAGTGCCCTGGGTCTCCTAAAAACGCAAGACAGTAAATAACATTTAGACACATCATAAAAGAAACCATGTCAGAAAGGTTCTCCCTAAAACCACAGCGAAGATGCTAAACAAACTAAATGCAGGTTGATACTGAGTTGAAAGTAATTTACATCAGAAATAACATTAAAAAAAAAATAATGATACACTGTACACTGGGATACTGTGAGGCTTTTGTGCAGTGACAGAGTTGTAGAATGACTGCACTGTCAGAAAACCATTACACAGTAAGAATTTGTCTGAAACATTGTGACACAGAAGATGTTAAACAAAATTTTCTGTCTGATCCTCTGCCTGAGCTGAAGACAGAGATATAACTTGAATACATGTGAATAAATAGTAAATATAAAAAAGATAATATCTATATACATTTAGCACCTACAGCAAAACTAGTTAAAACTTAAAAAACATACTCCTGCTTTACCTGAGGCTTTCAAGTACAATGACTAAGAAAGTCTTGTTTATGTGAAAAACTCCCTGATATGAGTAAAAACATTCCCTTTGGATTAATACTGTTTTGCAGACAAAGCCTGCCATACAATCAATACTGGTCTTGCATATAAGTTTCAATTGTGAAATGACAACTTAGTATTAAAACATATATTTCACCACTACTAGAGAAAGTAGTTTTCACTGGTGTGTGTGTGGTGAGGTAATGTTATAGCATCTGAAAGCAGCTCTTATAGGAGGTTTTGGCACTTATGTTAAAACATTCACTTTTAACCTGAAAATATTTCCATACTATTAGGGAAGTATTTGTTTTTGTTTCCTTCTTTACATTCACTTGTTGGACGGTGTAACTACTTTATATCAAATTCTATGTCAAATCCCAATGGAGCTGAAATTATTATGTCACTTTTTTAACCAACGACAACTACACAGATCAGGCCTTATGAACACTGACAGGTGAAGTGAATGACACTTCATCATGGCACCTGTTAGTGGGTGGGATATATTAGGCAGCAAGTGAACATGTTGTGTTCAAAGTTGATGTTAGAAGCAGAAGAATGGGCAGTGTAAGGATTTGATCCAGTTTGACAAGGACTGGGTCAGAGCATCTGAAAACCTGCAGCTCTTGTGGGCTGTTCCTGGTCTGCAGTGGTCAGGATCTAATAAAGTGGTCCAAGGAAGGAACAGTGGTGAACCGGCCCCAGGCTCATTGATACACGTGGGGAGAGAAGGCTGGCCTGTGTGGTCCCATCCAACAGACCAGATACTGTTGATCAAACTGCTGAAGAAGTTCATGCTGGTTCTGATAGAAAGCTGTCAGAATAGTGCATTGCAGTTTGTCATGTATTTTCTAAGTCTATCACATCCAGTTTGTGTTATAAAAATGTACTTTTTTAATCTTATTCAATCGTCTTCTAAAGCTCATTTTACATTGTCTTTCTCAGTCACAGACCCTTTGATTTTACCAGAGTTTAAGTATTGGAACTCAATGCAGATCACATACTGTGTATAACAAAAAACATTATTTCCTGAGTGCGATTCATTCTTGTATAGGCCTCAAAACAGATATATTCATTTGTCACCACAGGACAAGCACAGCTGAAACTAATACAAATAAGAATGGCACGATAAGCATGCACAGTACCAGAGCACTGTGGTTCTTAATTGCACCAGGGCTTCTCTTGTATTCACAGCTGATTAGTCTGCTCCTATCATCTTCAAGCTGCCGGCTTTATGTCAGTGTGCTCAAATATCTGCAAACCCATGTATCTGTCAAACACATCCTGGCTGTCTAGGCCACTCAGCATCTTTCCACACATGTGGTCATTTTTTCGGAGAGTTGTAAACTAGAAGTTTTTTTTTATTTGCATTTTTGTAAAGAGGCTCAGTTTGTGGAGGCACACGTCATGTCAGATTAGTCCAGGCAGGGACTTGATATCTGTGGCTACCACACGGCTGAATCAACAGTTAGTCTGATTGTTTCACTCCAAGGCTAAGACACTTATCTAAGTGGGAAAGAAATAGATTAATAATAAAATAAAAATAGCAGCAGCATCCCGGCAGTGGTCTCTCCGGTTGCCACTCAATAAATAAAACCTGAGGTAGCTCTTTCTGTAAGCAGTGCTCCAGTGAAAAAGCTCACATATTCCCTGTTTATTCACTCTGAGTTTTCAGAGGGTGTTCCTCGTCCCCCGGTGAGGTAGCTGTTCCCTGAGAGCCAGGAGAGGAGGAGGAGTGCTGCTGCTGCTGCTGCTGCTGCTGCTGCTGCTGTGCTTTGACTGGACAGTTTGCCACCATGTGGGACACACTTTGGCAAAAATGACACTTCTTGGGCTGAGGCGGCAGCTGGCATTCTTTGGCATGGTGGCCAGGTCCTCCACAGTTGTAGCATCTGAAATTACGAGAAAAGAGAAAATTGTCTCTTTGAGGCAATACCATTACGTAAAATGGGTTTGACACATCCAGGTGTCATTGACAAACATTAGACTGACCCAATGTTGCGTTTTGCTACCTGTGATCATGGGTCGGTTTGAGCTTTAGAGGAAGTACACACATCAAAGCCATGATAATATATATATACACAAAGCTCATCGGACATGATGTCACACACGGAGGCCACATGTTTTAGCCTCTTTGCAACATTTCGGGGTCCTTTGGTCAGTGTTTCGTCCTGAACAGTTAATGCCTCTTGTGTTACATTTGTCAATACGCTGAGTTACATGATAAAGTGTAAGTTGTAGGCCCTATGTTCTAATTCATTATCAAGTCAGTTGTTATTTGAGATGTAAGTAAGTCTCATCTGCAGTAAAGTGGTTTCTACCACCAGAGAGCAGCACACTCTGAGCTTTGAGCTGAGTCACTGAACACATCTGACATTAACTGTCATGGTGGTGGGCAGCTGTGAGGGGATTTAGACAAATTGATCTATGATCCCTCAGGGGATTAATGGTGTTGGTGCAGTTTTTTCTTTGTTTAACCAAGTTATTGAACTTTTTGTTGAGAAAACATATTATTAGGACATGTTTTTTTATTCACAGCACAGTATTTTTGTCTCATAAGGGGCCTTTAAGTATATGGGTTACATGTGATAAATGCACTCAATAGCTATTATTTATTAAAATGTGTTTTGCATGTGTCTTTTTCTGAGTGGTGTTCACCATAATGATTTACCGAAAAGCCAGTTCTACAGATTATGACATTTGTCACTCCAAACACCATGAGGAGACAGTCACTGGCCTAGTGATACTTCTCTCACTGCATTTAAGAGGCTCACTCACTCGCTCTTTTTAAGACCAGGCTATGGAAGAGTCACCATTGTACCATAATCTACACTCCCTGTGATCACATCAACATGCAGCTTGAGCCCTACAAGTCTTTCACTGATAATAAATAGAATCTATAGTGCCATGGTGTGCCTACATTTTTTTTATCAGTTATCCATAGTCACCTCAATTATTTTTATGTTTGAACATGGAGTTTGGTTTGAGCATTTTACTCTAATTTGCTAAATCTGTCTTTTTAAACTTAAAGAACCTCAGTTGTGAGGTATCGTGCACCTAGTGTATACAGTTTACCATCATTCACACTCACATTCTTAAATGTGTCTCCCTACTCATAGTCTTATATAATGTGTCCCTTGTCCATTGTGTCAGTGATAGACAATGGACAATTAGCAGCTCTGTGTGAAGGTCTGACTGATGGCCTGTGAATGACTTTACGCTATATTGTACATAATTAGACCATAATTATGTTCACAACATTGAAAAGTTTTTCAAAACTAATATTGTATCATTTTTAAAATGTTGCACAGCAAACATTTGCACAAGCGAATATAAAATGATTAAACTGATGAACTGTGCTCAGAGAGATTTTAGATAAACCAGTATTGTGCATGTTTTTTCAGTGACATTTTCTGAGACATGTTTAATTAATGAAACATGTTTAATTGTATCAGTGTTGCTCCTGTGTTTAACATAGCCTTGTTTTGTCAGTCGTCTATAATTGCAATTTTCAGGGGGTGACAATTCTACAATAAACAGGTCAAATCATACATTTGAATTGAATGAATCTCACAGAAGAGTTGCTGCTCAAGCTTCTCTGATTCAAACACCTCTGCTCTGCTGCTGTTTGCTGATCTTGCAGGTAAATGGGTATTTCATTAGTTAATCTATGCTGAGAGAGCTAATGATCAGCAGCTAAGTGAAATCCTGTTGGTGAATTCATTAGGGCACAATAAATAAGGCAAGTGAGGCTCAGGGCCTGTGCAGTGGGACACAAAGGGACACCAGCCACTTAAACAGTATAGGGCAAAAACTATTGATTTTTTTTTTTTTTTTTTTTTGTATATGGATAATCTGGTTTTCTACTGACCCCAGCTTCTCACTCTGCCCCCCATCTGTGGGAGAGCAAGTAAACACACAGAAGGAAAGTCATCTGAAGTATGAGCACTCTTTAATAATAAGTCATGCACCATGCAAAGAAATACATAGATTTTGCAGACCGCTATGTAATTTATTTATGATTTATGTGTATTGCGTAGAGGTTGCAAGATAAATATCAAGTGGTAAAGATTGAATAACTGTGTTGTCATGCCAATATTTGTCCACAACAGTGAAAATATCAGAAGTAACATGTTGTATTCACATAAAAAATAAATACATTACTATTGGTAAGTCCTAATGCTCACTATGATTAACCACAAAATTTGTGTTTCTTCATATGTCATCAATACTGTGAAGAAAGTTATATTTCAATCTGACACACTCTAGCTAACTTTGCAGAAATTAGAAATTATTACTCAAATGACTTGGAAATACTACATGTGCTGGAGCCTCTGACAAGCATCTACAGCAGGATGTGGGGGGGGGGGCACATCCATCCATACTACTAGAGGAACATGTCAGCCATCAACAGTGTGATACTGTGACTCTTCTCTTTTTTTACCAGTTTCTGGAAAACAGTGGAGCTCTGTGGTTCAGAATAACATGACGCAGCAGGACATAGCCTACTCATTAGTCCAGGGATGTCAAACCGATTCCACAAAGGGCCGGTGTGGCTGCAGGTTTTTGTTCCAACCAAGCAGCAGCACACCAGACCTGACTCATTTAATCAACTGATCTCAGTCTTCAGACAGTTGATTGGTCAAACTGTGTGTTCTTGGTTGGTTGGAACAAAAACCTGCAGCCTGACCAGCCCTTTGAGGAATAGTTTACCCATGCCTGCATTAGTCGGTTCCATTCATTGCTGGCTTTGGTCTTGTTATTTGTTAAGACTAACATAGACTGGTGATCCTAATTCTTTACCCCTGTGAGATACAGAGAGATGAAACCCAGACCAAGTCCTGGACCATCTCACCACAAACCACCACTTCCTTCCTCTCTCCCTCCCAGCCCCCCACCAGCACTCAGTATTGATCAGCTTGGCCACGAGAGTGGCAGAAGGAGCTCCTTTGTTTCAGTACTCCTGTGACCTTTGAACCATGACCCCTGCTCGCTTGCTGCTGCCCTTCCTCCCACCCTTCCCTCCACCTCATTTGCACAACCACATCCCATTGTTGCCATGGCAGTGGCGACCTATGACCTCCTGGGCACCTACATCTGTTATCAATTAAACCAATAGGATCCTTTCGTCTTGTGAATACAACATTTATGTTTGAAAGAGGGAGCATGTGAATGCAATCAAACCTGCTGTTGCTATTTCACCACAGGAAGCTGTGGGGATATTTTATCATTGCCCCATATGATTAATGAAGCTAATAAAACGCTGTCACAATAATAAGCATGTCAGATTTTTTTACTCTTGATTGTTGGAAGTCTGGTCAGAAGAAGAAAGTCTGAACATCTGAAGGCAATCATTTCCAGACAGGAGGATATGGGACTGATTGTATCACTGCCATGATGAATATGGTCAAATATAAAAAGATTCTATCATATTAATAGCCTCTTTAGATATTAACAAACTTCAAAGACAAACAGAAAAATTCCAAATGAAAGTTTGTGTCTTCAAGTGGCATACAGATTCATGTGATGCTTTTGATTTTGTTTTGTAGTAAGTTGACAAACAGATGAAGCTGTGCAGCACAAAAGACAGAAAACAGAGCACTGGGGGTTGGACAAGCCTAAAGAGATCAAACAGTCTATTGATCGAGCTCAGCCTGCTGCCCCACAAACAGCCCACATTCAGTCAACTAAATATCTTCTGTTACAGCGTCAGATTAGCTGGAAAAGGAAACAGGTATCCTAAAAATGATGATCTGGCATCACTGGGAAAAGTTGAAGGTGTTATTTTGTATAAAGGTAGATGTCCATGTGTAGTGTGATTATAAAGCAGCTCTAGGTTCTGTATTAATACTGTGAAAGTATCAAAGCTTCAGTCCACAGAGAAATGCACACAGGCTGCATTCAGAGACTACACAAACTTAAACCAAACAGTCACAACTTGTGTAACTTTGTGTTGTCACAGCAGTCACTTCCCACAGCTGTGCCCCGAGCCAGGACCTTGTACTTGAGATCTACTCTATCTTTATTTGATCACTCCGACAACTTTCAGAATCATGAAACCATTTAAAGTAAATAACATGGTCACCTGGTTTGTCAACAAGATTAATAAAATAATAAAACATTAATTTGAAAAAAAATGTTGTTGGCATTATGTTTGGTGTCTGGTGTAACCGGTATTTTTTCATAAAAATCTGACTATATACAGGAAAATAAATCTGGACTCAAATGTGAAATAGATGTAAATCACTTTTGCAATGTAACACAATGATTTTTGACAAATTTACATAATTTGTCACATTATGTAGAAAAAGGTGGCATATTTAGAATATGTCCCACTCAGTGTTGCCAAAATGCATTAAAATTTAAATAAAAAAACACAGCAAAAGAAAAATCTGTTTCAATTTAATGTCATTTCAAATGACATAAAACCAACATGAATACAAAATGTGCATTTTAACCAATCTGATGCTTTTTAAGATATTCCTGCATTGCTTATCTTGCCAATCCTTATATGCACTGACCCTTGTACTGGAAATGTGTCACATTAACAAGGCAAAATGTTTGCTGTCACTCCTTTGCACTTGTCTTTAACATTTTGAAAATGACATGCTTCTTTCTTACAGTGTCTTACATATCTACAGCTCACTGATGGCATCTTGTGTCTAATTTATTTTATCTGGTAAAAATTTATTTTATACATTTTATTTTATTTATAGCCTTATAGAAACTGATATGTTGGATGTACCATCAGTCCTGTGCAGGCTCTAAACCAAAACCCACGCAGAGCCCAACAATCAGTAGCAGCACACTCTGAAGTGACAGGAGAAGGAATAAACAGATAAATAGTTAAATAGTTCAAGAAATAGTTCCCTCAGCTCACTTTAAAATTACAGATGTACAGTTAAAACAAGTGGGATACAGTGTGTTAAATGTTAAATTTATACAGCACCATTATAATCGCGAAGACTCATGACCTATTCTGGGAATCTGCACAACAGCCAGAAGGTGGTATGCAGGTGGATGCACGTACACGCACAGTTTTGTGTCTGATGCTTGATCCTGGAGCAATTATCACCAACACTCACACAACCTAGCTGACTAGAGACATGCTAATTTGTACAATAACCTGCCACGCCAGCTGTCAGTGCAGTGCTAAATAGAAAGACACAGGAAATAATCTCCATAACCACACACCACGCTGCTTCTGCCTCCTCTCTGCACCATTGATTTCTCTGGTTTGAGCATAGATACATTCTAATCATTTAGAAAAGTCCTTCCCCCACTGCAATAAAAGACTTGCACACACATGATCTGATGGCTGGCCCCTGTGCAGGAATATTCAAATAAACCACGAAGAACCAAAATGACTCCCCTCCCCATCCCAAAGTGAACAAGAACTCTCTCTTGTCTCCATCAAAGGTCTAGCATATGGACGTCCTTTAAAGCAGACCTACCTGTCCCCCTTGGAGCGTCGTTTCTGTGAACTCTTTGGTCTCCTCTCACTGCCCAGGCATGGTGCTCCACTAGGTCCAGTGACCCTGACAGACTCCAGCCCTTTTGAGGATTTCTTGAAAGTGAACTCCACGGCCTCGCCCTCCCTCAGGCTGCGGAAACCCTCCATGTGCAGTTTGCTCTGTTGATTGAAAAGAGTGACAGTTACTGAATGTGAACGGCTAACATGGGGCGAATGAGGTGGTAGCATCAGAGATAAACTGTGTAGTGCACATCAGCACAGATACTCAAATGTCACACTCGATGGACTTCTCAGCTGCAGATGAAGATCATGATATGATCAAAAGCTCCATAATAGGAGCTCGCAAGTTTAAATTCTCATCTCGAAACAGGCAGTTTAGCCACATCTTACATTCAGTTCCTATCAACATTAAAATGTAATGATTTAAGTGGAAAACTAGACAGAAACTTGTCAGGGAATCCTCAGCTCCCTCATAAAAATCCTGTCCCGTTAAAACATCAATACTTTTGTATACTCCTCCTCCTCTTGTAGCACACACCACCATTCCCAGTACTACCACTAACAACAATAACAAGATGCAGCCATAGAAGCTCTATTGATGAGTCTATCTGGTCAAGTCTCAGAGTGACCACTGCAGTGGAGGATACTGCTGTGTCTCCAAGAAATGATGTTTCCACACAACTAAACTAAACCACTGGCATTTAATAGGAAACGTATTCAAAGCCATTACATGTTCTACTAAATGCATTGGTTTTTGCAGCAACAAAGATACATCCTGGGAAAAATAAACTCACCCAACAGTACGTAGCACTACTGATCTTTCAGTAACAGCCTTCCACTTGACATAAATACAAGGAAGGATTAGGATCACATTTCTTTTCTGCTTGCTTGGTCACTTTGATGTTCATCAGATTGTCATTAATCTAAAGCTCATGTTAACATGCTATATTTTCATCTGTGAAGAAATAACTTCTCTGAATGAACAGTTTCATCCTGGCGTTTAGACATTTTCCCTTTTTGATCATATGGTTGAATTGAAAAACAACTCAATCAAATACAGAGGACATCTTTTGCCTATAACACGCTGCCACTGTGCAGAGTGGCTGATCACTTTTGAAATGTTTGACAGTCCAAACAACACTTTAAATTTCTTTCAGCCTGTCAGCAGGCCGTAGCTAGAAGACAACCACCTGTAATTTAAACAGACTTAAGAACAGTTTTAGGAAAAACCAAGGAAAGCTACTGACTGTCATGACCACAGAGCACTGATCAGACATTCCCACTTTGATAGCTGTCTTCATATGCTCATATAAGACATGATGTATTCTTGTAGGGTTCGTGTGCTACAAACAAATGACCTGGATTGTCAAACTTGAAAAGCACCACTCATGTCAATCATAGCCACTTCATGCACTACATGGATACCAGGGTACAAATATGTAACTTCTGATGTGAGGGGTCTCTCAAACAAAACAATAACATGAGATACTAGTCAGTGACATTGTGAATTAGTATGAATTAGTGTCCATCATTATGGTTCAGAGGGTTACTGGGGCCAGATTATCTCCGGATGTGTCCTATACTCCTAAACAAACAAGACCTGCTCATTACAACTGGCCGAACCGGACCTGAACCTGCATGTCCGGTCAGATCGTTGTCACAGTAACGGGCCCCCCTGGACCCCGGGGGAGTAGCGTCCTCCCAGCTCCGCCCCTGCTGAAAATGCATCATGAAAATATAACTATCTATCTCCCACTTTGCCTGGCGCCACTGATAGAGTCCTTATCCTCCCTCTTTCATCAGGCCAGTTACAGCACAAACTTGAGAGGAGATCTTCGCCATGAGGCTCCACATGGAAGGTGGGACTGAAACACAGCACTGGGTGGGCTCCCTGAAGCTTTAATGACTTTATAACAGGAAGCAGGGCTGGATGGGAAGGGGAACGAGCCTTGTTATCTCTTCTTTAGCCTCTAACCCCTTCTTGAAAAAAAGAAATGTTTGAGCCCTGACCCCCTCCTCACACGCCCCCCGCACCTTTAAAGTTCTACAGGAAACACCAGTGTGTGAGGTGAAGTGAAGGGGGGGAGGGGGGTTGGCATTTGTGGCTCAGACAAGATGTGTTCATCTACAGCTAATACTACACAGTATTTGTCTGAAGAGTCACACCTAACTTTACTGCAGAGATTTATCAGTCAGTCCACACTCATGTAGAAAACTTTGATTTTGGTCAAGTCTTTAGACAATAACCAGGGAAACTCAACATAACGCAGCCTAAGTCCATAATTCTAACTGAAACCAACAAAAACTGAAACACTGTGTAACTACAAGACCATGAAGAGAAATATTCTGTTCACTGTTGAAAAAATTTGTTGTTATATTGTAAACAGACAAAATATGTAGCCTACCTTGCACATGCAAAATAAAAATCATCACCATTAATACTCTGATACACTGCCTTCAGTGACCTGACTTGTACATCTCAGATCACTGGTTTTCAGATGAAACTGAGTTGTGAGGACTTCCAACAGAGATCTGATAGCTGCTACAAGTCCCACACAGATGGTGCAGTAGTGTCCTACAATCAGGTTCCCATTCTGACCACATGATGAAATATAGCATGCTGTGCTACCTGCGCAGCCTCACCTGATGCACGAACACGTCCAGCGGCTGCTCCAGAGCCGCTCCGTCCCTGCTGCTCATGGACAGGAAGCCGAAGCCCATCCGGACGTTGAACCACTTGCAGACTCCGCTGCCCCGGGACAGTCCCGCTTCCTCCTCCTCTCCCTGCGCGCACCCTCCTGCACGAGAGACAGGGACATGATGTGAGGGACAGTTCACAGCTAACCCCCCCACACACACACACACACACACACGCACACATTGGGACAGTGAAAGGCCAGGATGCTCTCACAGAGAGACCAGGGACTTGTGAGAAAAAAAGTGGTGGAATAATCTGAAGATCAAACGTCTGTTATTTCACCAGAGGAAACCCGACTCATGCCAGATGCACTTTACCAGTCCAACCAGGGTTATTCATTTACCTGCAAGTGATCAATTGGCTCATTAATAAACTTTGAAAGTGGACATCCCAACCTAAACTGACTCTGACTGATGTCTTATTTTATTCACAGCAAAAGTCAATCAGTTATCAGCGAAAACTAAGCAGATGATCACTTTGAGATGTCGAAATTGATTATGATTATGATTATGATAATATTATTACAGGATTATTACAGGATGGTTTCTATTTTTTCACCAATCTCTCTTTTTTTTTTTTTTTTTTATTCCACTGCTAAATCCGCTGGACGAATCTTGTAGGACCTGGATGACTCAGAGTCCTTAGTCATCTGTATCAGAAGAGGTCGCGCAGCATTATAGGCTACCTGATTCTATTCAAACATAAGATGAAGCTCAGGAACCCAGCACCGAAGGAAGCAGCATGTGGCTGTGAAGTAGGCTATTAAAAAACAGTCCATCGACTTGTCATTTATCAGGTAGACTTACTGTTGCAGTCGTTACGGGCCAATGATGATCAGCTCTGAGATAAACAGAATTATTTAGGCTATTTGTTTTGAAAAAAAGCATGAATATATTATTAATTCATACGAACATTTAAATCAGTTTTCACCAGCTTGGCTTTAAATGCAACACTTCCACCAGCAGCAGGCCTTCAAAATAAAATCTGTCTTCCCTCAATGTTAATATCTCCAGAAACTAAATATATCTCAGTCCCTCCAGAGCTCTGTGATCACATGATATAATATCATTTCCTCTCACAGTGAAAGTTTGCTTTCTCTTGTACCTGTGACAGTGGGATTGGAAGCAGAGCCCATACCGCCGCTCTGTGCTGCTCCTCCCCAGCTTCAGAGCGCTCTGTGCCGCTGTCCTCCTCCACACCTCCACCTCCTCTCCACACTCAGCCTTACAAAAACATACCTTACCCCTGACACCAAGTCATGGCAGCACTTGTGCAGAGATGTTCCTGAATAGACAACCACCCCCAGCTCCTCAGAGAGGGGAAGGAGAAGACAAAGCCAGCCCTCCCTCTATTCAACCACCCGGTTCCTTTCTGAGCATCTTCAAAGAAGCTCCTCACATACCTTCTGCCATGGTGAGGGCTCTCCACAGCCCTGCTCCGTCCCTGCTACTGTTAGAAGCAAAAATTAGTGGACTTCATGCTGGACATCCGTGCATGTTCTCTCTGTGGTGCTGAATTATAGTGTGTGTGCGATCCCCCCAGGAGAAAATGTGGTTCCCTGCTTCCTGCTCTCCTCTTACACAATATGCAGAAACCCCTTGACCCTCCTGCCTCGAGTAATCCCAACCACACACGCGCACGCACGCACACACACATACAGAGAGAGAGAGAGAATGTCATCACACACGCCCGCAGTCAAGTCCACGAATGGCAGATAAATCACATACGTCCAACTGACAAACTGACCAATCAGGACGTTAGATCCCAAGGGCCCCTGAGGGATGTCACTCCGCCCACTACCATATTGCACTACCGTGACACGCCTCGAAAGGATTTCCATTTCATTATTTTCCTAAATCTAATCTATTTGCATTTCTAAGAACTGCTCTTTGTGATTCTTAACTAATCATGGATCAATATGTTTGGAAAATCGAAAGTACCTTTGTGAAATCTATACATTGTTATTCTATGTTTACATTTTGACAAAGGAAAGAAAAGAATTTAACTTGCTCAAAAGCTCAATGGCCAGAGGTTAATTGTAGGGTCACCTGGTCTTTTGTTTCTGACTATGGGCCTAATTGGTCCAAAAATGTTTTTTGTTTGTTTGTTTTTGATCTTCAGAATAATGGAGGTATATTTAATGTTGAGGACTTGGTTTTATCAGAAGAAGAAGTTCTTATGGCTTAACATTTTCCCCATTCACATTTCTAAGCAGTGTGAATATTACAAGTTACTTTATTTTTCAAATCATATACAGTGATATAATTTATGTGATGTATTTCAGTGAGATTTTAAATGGATGGCTAAAAGATAAATATATAAATATATGGACTATTTGGGTATAAATGAAGGATCACCTGCACGTTTAAGAGACTTTTTAAGGGTATTGTAAGAAAATGAACATTGAGCAAATGAACAGTGGGAAATATTCAACAGTTTATACCTTAGATAAGTGTCCTCTGCATTTTATATCAATCCCTCAATAACACTGTAAAAGCACCATATTTCAAATTGATCTGCATAATATTAATATATAAAGGCTTTCTAAGAGAAGATGTTTTTTTCCGAGGATTTTTAGTTAACCCAAATCAGTGGACTAGTGAAGGGAACTATGGCTACTTAAGTGCATTTATTTAAGTTAAGGTGTTTTGAAACATAAGGTGAATGTCTCCAAAGGTTTATTGAGGATCAGTTGAGTGTAATTAAGGGATTGCTGTTTTATCTTGTGTGTTTCTGACTGGTGTCTGAAATGGTGTGTATTGTGTTGTCCATTGTAGTTGTAAACAAAGAAGTGAAATTTAGACATAACCGTTAGTCATGTCATCCTGTGTCGAGCTGATTCACAGTCACCTGTTACAATTTAGTAAAAATCATCTTCATTCAGATTTCTCATTAATCGGTAATTAATCACTTTGAAGCTGCTGTTCAGCTCCACAGACTTTTCACGGCTGAGTCATAGATCCTGCTGTACAAGATACACACACACCAACAGGCACTAGCATCCACATCCCATGTGTGTGTGTGTGTGTGTGTATGTGTGTGTGTGTTTTGCCTGATTAAAACCAAATGACATGCTCCATTCATGCATCAACCTAACAGTCCACCCAGAGGCCTTCTTAAAGTCACCATAGAAATAGAAGGGCCACCCAAAGGTGACCCCAGTTACTCAGAGGAGCTTGTGGGAACAAAGCCTCTGGCACGTGCTTGTTCATCAGCCATCACTGAGTCAACACATACAACATACACAGACTGCTATTACACAATAATTTAAAAAAATACCTAATGAAAAGACAAAGCAGAACTCAGCGCCCATGAACACCCAACAGTATTTGTAATGATGTGGGATTTAAAACACACTTTGGGAATGCTCGGGTCCTTGTGTATTACTTTGGGGGAAAATAAGCAGTGGTCACATGGGAAGCCTGTCAGGTCACCTTTCACCTTTCCATCAATCAATAAACCTGATCAATAACAAATCTATATCATGCTGCCATGTTGTGACAGATATCCCTCCCACAACGAGCTCCTAGGTAAAGGACAGCCTGCTGTGGGCCACCTTAGGCCAAACAGGCAACAATGACAGGCTGAAACCCTGACGTTCAGGGATTATAACAAGATGTTTTGGGGATTGACACTTCAGTTGATTTTACTGTTCAGTGGAACAGAAAAGAGATTATGTTTCACTGCATGTCAGCGTGAGGGAGATCGTAGGTCTTCCAAGCCACAGCGGGTATGAATCAGAAATGACTCTCATGGAATAAAGTTAGTGTGGTTCATGTTTTTTCAAGCTCATTCACTTACCATCAGGTCACTTTGATATTATCACAAAACATTGCCCATAGAAAAAGACACCAATGTTTCACATACAGTTCATTAGTTGGCTCTTGAGCAGTGTAACAGACTGTTTCAGCACCAGGAACAGCTCCTCTAAAGGGCAAGGTCACTGCAGCAATTTCATGCCAACAGTTGAAATGTTTACAGTGTGTTGTTGTTGCCGAGGCTCATTTAAGTTCGACTGAGAGACTGAGCGTGAAGTTGATTTTTTTTCCAATCGTAGCTTAGCACCACCAGAGGTGTGAGCTCTATTCATGCAGTT
>OMNW01035246.1:5271-30528 GCA_900303245.1 Selene dorsalis | reverse complement strand
CATTCCAGGAATGGAAAGTGTTAATGACTGAAACTGTATCATATGAGGTAATGCTGACCAGATTAAGAGGCAAAGGGCAGGTGGTGTTAAACAATTGGGATTACTTTCAAGTGTACCTGACTTCTCAGTAGTGCCTTTCTTATAAGACTGGAAGGAATGTAAAAATGACAGTTTTCTACCTTGGTATCATAATATTTATTTGTATGTTGGGATATGGGAGCGTATTAAATGTATATACGCTATATTCATTTATCTTTTTTACCTTCTCCATCATCCAGGAGCACCTTTTATGAATTTGTACTTTAATTGTCTGACCGTGTATTTTAAGTTTTTCCTTTCTGCATATTGTGCCATGTAAGCCTTGTACCATATATGTTTGTTTGTTCAATAAAAAACTTAAATTACAAAAAGAAAATGGGTCATAGGTAGCAAGTGTGGGCAAATTTAAAACCAGAAGAATCGTCTGCAAAGGTTTCACCATGCACAAAAGGAGGCCTATCACCACAGCATTGTAATAGTCAATAATATTCGAGAGTTGAGTGGTTTGCTGAGTCAAGTACGGCCTGATTTTTCTGATGTATAGTGCAAAGCAGCACAAACAGGCTGACTGCAGTCAAAAAAAAAGGATGGCCTGCCATGAAAGTCGATGCCTGACTCAGGTTTCCCATGATCTTGCTTGGGGATATGAGATGTTCTCAGGTCAGATAAAGTGGAACTATGCAAGTCTGGTCGCTTTTCCTCTGTTTTGCTAACCCTCCTCCCGGCCATGTGCATCTGCTTTTTAATGAACCCAGCAAGAAAGCAATCAATATAGTGGAGGATAACGTCATTTTCATATATGCGTTACAATGTGTGTATTTGTGTAGTCTTATTCAGCATAAACAAGAGATTGCAGGTTACAGGGCGCATTTGTGTTGTGGTGCCGCAGCAGCTGGGACACCAGGGTGGAAGCACTGATCTTACAAGGTTGGTTTTCAGCCAAGAGACACTAGGTGGAAGGAGGAGAGCCTCCATTCTCCCTGTCATATATCTAACCATCACAATTACTTTAAGGTAAAAATATAGCTTGATTTAGCTCAAAATCCTGCATAGTTTCTCTTAAAGATATTGCACACATTACTGCACATGTGTGGAAACTGTGCTTGGTGTGTTTACCTATTTCTTTTCTCAGTTAGCAGTGCATTAGCTCAGTGAACAAAGACAAAGCAACAACAAGTAAACAAACAAATAAATAATTTCTCATGTAGATTGGTCACAGTAGTCAACATGTGTGATCACTCAGAGTTAAGGTGAACTGTGGTGCAGATGTTAACAGCTTCTTCTGGGTCAGGCTTTGAGTTAGCTCTCATGAACCTGCTCTGTCTCACTGCTCTGACAAGCTCTGGTTTTTAGCCTGGTCTGTTAAGACTTCATTTATTCACTTTACATATTTACAGTTAACACTTTAACATATTGCAGTTTTGCACAGTTACCATATTTATTAATGTTTTGAGTGCAGTAAAGCAAAAGATGACCAGGCAGAGTGCAGCAAGGTGCAGGAGAGAGACTCTGAGCTTAGGAGGAAAGACAGGCAGCACACAATCATGAATCATGATGAATCATGATCATCGTGTCTTTTAGTGGGGATGGTTCATAAACAACTTAATCACACATTGAGTATCTGATTTGTGGTTGTGGGGTGGGGGTCTTCGGCTATGTTTGCCTATCTGTGAAAGTTACTGCACGCCACTGGAAATCCCCCAAGTCCTGATGGAACATATCAGCAAGAGTGGGTGAAAACAACACAGCTAAGATCTTGAGGGACTTCAGGTTCCAGACTAACAAACAGGTGGTGAATAACCAACCAAGTGGTGGGTGATAAGGTGCAGAAGACGGCAGTTGTGATGGATTTGGCAATCCCAGCTGATAGTAACAACAGACAGAAGGAGCATGAGAGGATTGAGAAGTACCAGGGGCTGAAAGACATACTGGAACAAAAAGTGGTCCCAGTGGCAAAGGAACATTAGAGGCTGTAACCATCACACTGGGAGAGTAGCTGGTTCCAGGTATCTGAGGTCTGGAAAACCAGTTAAGATTCTGCCCATAAGCCTCAAACTCCCAGGCCCCTGGTGGAAAACCTAAGCTTGAGGATGATACACACCACTTAGGAAGGAGAGGGAGATTTTTTAACACATATCCCACCACTTTCCGTATTTCCATTACAGGAACTTGGCAACCCCATTGAGGGTTGGCAAGTCAACATGAGTGAGGACCCTTTGATACAATTGAAAGCCTCAGAGCAAGTGGAATAATCAACCTCCAGCTGTGGCCATTTGCCAAATGTACATTAACTGTTCCCCTTTTAACATCTGACTGTTAGTGACTATATGGCAAGTGGTATTTGTGAGGTCTGCAGGTATCACAGAATGCAGCAGTTTCCATGCCACACTGGCTTCCTGCTCTCTTGGTTTCTCTGGGTCTTGATGGATCCATGTTGCTGTTGTGGATTAAAGCTCCCATGAGACGGCCTGAGACTCTTATGTGATCTGCTGTGAATTTTTCTGTGAGTAGCGGGCTTGAAAGTGGTGGGAAACACAGATACCAGCCAAGATGTTGGGGAGTGAGACATTCATAAGGAATGCAGCCCCCACCGCACAGCTGAACACCTAACAGCTGTTGTTAGAGCTCTGCAGTGGTTTTGCCAACACCACTGGGGCAATGTGGAACTGTCAAAACACAGAGTAAGGACAGTGTCCTTAGCTGAGTCTTCAGCATTACGTACACATTGGTGATTATTAGATGGGGTCATTGTGTACATAAAAATTCCATCTATAGTATAAAAATAATGCAATGTCTTGTACTACAAATCAATCCAAGCGTACAGGTGAGAAGAACAATCAAGCCGAGTCAGGTGCGGAGCCACTAGTTTATTGCAGAAGGGGTGGGAACGTTTTGTGGGCCCTTATAGCCTATTGGCTATTCTCCTTCTGTTATTACCAAGCTGAACATCATCCGGAGGTGGCGTTATAATTCAATCATCATTATAAACGAGCGTTAGTATATATGGTGCTTAGCGTTTCTATCAACATGTCATTGTTTAAAAAAGCACAGGACAAAGTCTCCTGGACATATACACATATATTTTCTGTATTTTTCCTCTCTTCATTTATAACCGACTCGTTTCAGATTTTGCTGGCGGACAAACGTGAACTCTCTCTCTTTTTCTCTCGCTCGCTCCTGATCCACATATAAAATAAATATTAGGCTACATGAAAACATAACTAGGTCAAGGGACAATTCTAGGGTCAGAGCTTTAGAGGTGTTGAGCACCCAAAGAGCCCCAAACAACAGTCTCTTTTAAATTCAAATGGATGACACAGTGGTTGACGATACAACATTAATGGAAAAACATCAGCTGCCAGCTAAGTCCTTCCTAACAATATGAAAAGTAATCTGTGGTTTGCTGCAGCAAAATGAGGACTAGTAATTGTTGGTAATGATGAAATGAGGGGTAAAAGGAAAGAAGTGTGAAGACACATCTTTGGAGCAACTTCCTGGATTCACAACACCACAACTAAACAGATGCTCACTCTGCGTGTGCATCGCTCTGGACGACTGGCTGCAGAGCGATGCAGGTACAGGGGAGAAGTAGTGAGTGAGAAGAGGATGATACCATTTGAAAAATAACAAAAATAGCAACATTTCTAACTCCAATTTTTAGGGGTTCTGAGTTTCAATAAAAGCCTTGCCCATGACTATGTCTATAGCATGTGACAAACAAAATAGACACGCGAAAACCACAAAATTGAAACACAGTAATAATATCTGTGACCACAGCTGGACAGCTGTCTACATGCAGCAGACAATATGACTGCTATGGCAGTCTCAGGGAGTAAATAGCTACTCAGAAATCAAGTGTGATTCTTTCTAATAAGTTGTAAGCTTCAGAAACCATCACATTAGGAGAAGTCACAAACTGCGAGTCCTGTAATTTTCTATGTAACCAAAGTTATTTTCATAAGAAAACCCCAAAGTAACTAGACCACTGTCAAAAAGACATCAAAAATGTATGAGACCTCAGTCAGATGACACACAGAGAGAGGGAGATTCATAGACGTCAGAGGTGATGGCAACTATGTCATATTACCTACTTCTGCTGTTATCCTTACAGATACACTAGTAGGAGTTCAACTTTATGACTTTTTTTTTTTTTGCACCAGTCTTGCAGTGGACCCCTATGTAACCATGGGCCCAGGGCAACCACATCCTCTGCCCCCCTGCCAGCTCCGCCATTGAGCAGAGTTGAATGGGAAAAGCAAAAGCAGCGAGTGCTGAACAATTCAACGAGGAGGTGACTGTGTGACTCTTCACTTTTGAGTCTGGTTAGTGCATTATCCAGATATTCTTAGGATGAACTCAAGTTTTTTCACTTTTAACCTGAGCAGATCACTATGCTGAAAGACTAACGACCAATTAACAGTCTGACTACTGAAAAACAGAAGCTGAAACAGAGGAGAGTTTACGCCACTAAATAACTACCTAACACCTGAAAAGAGATTTTTTTTTTTTCATCCAACAGGCTTCATGACAGTGATGATGACAGCCACTGTCATGGCAGTGATCACTCTCATCTCATCACCGCAGCTCAGAATAACACGAGGAGACTCTGTGACCAGAGCTGGAAATAAAAACTAAATCTTGTAATCAGACACATCAACTTCAAGTCTCATCTGGTTTACCAGCCTTGGTAAAACAGCACCCACTACACTAAGGAGCAGGTCAGTCAGACAGTCAAAGGTGATGTAGTTTGATCTTCAGAGGTGTCAAGTAACAAAGTACAAATACTTTGTTACCTTACTTTTAAGTAGAAATTTTGGTTATATATACTTTTCTTGACTACATTTGTACGCAATTATCTGTACTTTCTACTCCATATATTTTAAAAATAGCCTCAATACTCCTATTTCATTGCAGCTTGTTTTCATTCAAAAACAACAACACACACAAAAAAAACAATCCGAATAGAGTGCCTTTGATTGTGGTCAGATCAGAAGTATAAACATATACCATTCTGACACCATATTGGTTTGTACGCGTGTGCACTCTGCATGGTGCGGACTTTGATAAGAAGTGGCTGAGGACGACTGTTTTTCAGTCAGGGATTTTAAACGATTGACTGGTGGTACCGCCCCGCCCCGGTGTTGTTTCTCATTTCAAATGACGAAGAAAAAGGAGAGAGAAATAGTGTGTGTGTGTGTGTGTGTGTGTGTGTGTGTGTTGTGTGTGTGGGCGGTGGGTCGAATATTCGGAAAATAATCGATTAGTTCCCAGCGATTATCAAATAGTGCTTTTGCTTGAAATGCCCATCCATACTACATCTCTGGCAGTACCTGGAAGAATTTTTTGAAATGGCTGGACACAAAAACAACTCATATCTTCTGCTCCATGAAACACGTGTTAATGTTCAGTAGTAGGGGAGACCGGGGTTGGTTGTCACACTCATCCTAAAGCCTAGTTTATGGTGATGCCGTTGTTGAGCTTTAGAAGTTCTGCGTAGAGGGAACACGCTGCTCTGCAATTCACCACCCTGCCACCAGGGGGGGTGTGGCTGTGTGTTTGTGTGGGGTCATATCCGAACAAATGCTTTTATTGTAAATGTTGAAGCGCAGGTGACGGAGAAGACGTTTGCGCAGGTGGTCTGTACGAGCACTAAACCAGTCGAGGCTGAGAACAGGTGAATTTACCACACTGGTTCGCCCACTGAGGAACCTGGATGAAGAAATGTACTTTCGCTGCTTTCGAATGTCAACGAGCCGATTTGACGATCTTCTTCAAGTATACCATTAATATTGCACCAGACAACACACAGCATCCCTGTTGATGTCTCCCAGAGTTCTGAGCAGACCAATCACATCCCTTGTGGTTCACGTCACCGCGACATGTAGTTAGGATTTTTTGGAGGTGCACGTCAGGCTACGGCATAGGGGTCCCATAAACCCATAAACTAAGCTTAACTCGCCAACCAAAGGGTGCTGTCACACTAGTATTGAAATAATCAGAATTGGGGCCAGAGTTCACCTACATAGTCCTTGCTGGAGTGCGACACTCAACCTTTAGTTGAGAGGATTTTTTTTTTTCATGCCAATTTGTAAATTTTAAGCTCTTCACTATTTTTCTACTGGGCTTTTACACAGTACACAAAGTATGAAGGGAAAGCTATAGCTTTCATTGTCATTGGCTAGTGAGCTAGTTGTAGGGTGGTTGTTTGTTACTAACAAAAAATTCCGGGTGGGCTTGGTTGTTACATGTGACTTAATGGGATAACATTTAAAAAATGATGGTCATTTTTAGTATAAAATTTAAATGGACACAGTTAATTTATGACTTCAAATAGGTTGAACAATACTGCGTTGAGTCAACTATTCACTGTCTGAGAGACAGTGATGACAAATAGGGTCTGAGCAGCAGTCCAAGGGAGCTGGAGTGTTGAACAAAAACCACAAATTCCATGTGTCCTGTTTATGTTCTGTTTTGTTCATGCCATTAGAACAAGAATACACATTTAAATTTTGTTCTAAAAATCTTTTTTTTATTTTTTCCCATTGAAATCACATGTGACAACCAACCCCACAGCATGTGACAACCAACCCCACGGTGGGGTTGCATTGCACTAATATGCATTCATTTTCAAGGGGCATAAATGTGGCTGAAACTGGTATATCCCAAATTTTTCAACATGAACATTTTAATATAACATTATAGTCATTATGGCCTACATTACTTTTACTTTTATACTTTAAGTAGTTTTGAAACCAGTACTTTTACACTTTTACTTGAGTAAAAAGCTTGAGTTGACACTTCAACTTCTACAGAAGTCTTTTTAAACCCTAGTATCTATACTTCTACTTGAGTATTGAATGTGAATACTTTTGACACCTCTGTTGATCTTATGAGAACAACTACATAATAATCCACATCCTGATCTGGATCAAAGTTGGTCTGTTATGTACATCATTTTACAGATCCAGACCAGATTATTTTTACTATAGTGTGTATGTATAGTATGTGTTTGAGGTACAGCAAAAAACAGAGGAAGATGGATGGATGGATGTTACCTGGACCCTGGCCTCAGTCAGTTTGGTTCTCTGGGCTAGCTCCTCCCTGGTGTAGATGTCGGGGTAGTGGGTTCGTTCAAAAGCCTTCTCCAGCTCCTCCAGCTGCTCCGCTGTGAAAGTGGTCCGACTCCTGCGCTGTTTCCTCTTCAGGGGGAGGTCGGGCTCTGACTCCACATCCGAAACTTCATCCATTCGACTGCCTGGACAAACACATGGAGGGGTCACTTCATGTAAGCAGGTTTCACACTGTGAAGATGTGGCATGTGGCATGCTCTGCCCCTTTCTGAAGATTGCATCTGTGTGAAGGGGCCAGTCCAACTAGTTTCCAGGTGTACACCTAGATTATTATACATTGTCATAGATAGATAGATAGATAGATAGATAGATAGATAGATAGATAGATAGATAGATAGATAGATAGATAGATAGATAGATAGATAGATAGATAGATAGATAGATAGATAGATAGATAGATAGATAGATAGATAGCAGTAGGCATCATGTAAACAACTTCCAGTGCAGAGAAAAGGAAGCAGATGAAGGAGCAGCTCAGCTTCCAACGGTTTCTTTATGTGGTTATTTATATGACAAAACACTTTCCTTGTTCTCGGTGGGAACAAATCTGTATCTAAACCTGCATATCCCAGCATCCCCCAGGGCACAGTGCTGAGAGTTGCAGTGTAATAAAGGGTGCTAATCTCTCCAGACCACCTTGGTGATGTGTGTAACACCATTCTTTCGGTGTGGGCCTAAGGGCAGCCCAGACAAACACACTGGCAGGCTGAAAATAGTCCGAAAACATTTATTGTGCAGCTGATTTCACTCACACACACATAACGTGTCCACACTGCTGCTTAGAAGGAGCCATGGAAGATTATCTGATACATGCAGATATGCATTTCGAATGAAGCTGCCAACCAGGATTGGAGAGTATTTGTAATGAGATATAATGCTCCACTGTATGTTAGTGACATCCTGGTCCACATGAAAAAAGATCAGATGTCATGTGGGATTTCCCAGATTACTGGCAGAGCATATGAACTTCCACAACAAATGAAAGACTAAACATCTGACAGACCACCTGACAATAACAAGTCAAACTTTTGAATGCATACACAATCTTTTTCACGTTTTATGAAATACGATGGTTATTTTGTACAGGAGAGTTGTCCAGTCATACTCAAGTTAAAATACTGTTTCTTTTCGAAGAAATTCTAGTCAAATTACTCAGATGAAAGCACACAGCCAGTTAAATAGTGCACATATGAGCACAAACACTCACCTGTCACCTGTCCAGCACAGTGCTGATACCACAAACACCACAGCTACACTGAGCTCAGGGATTAAAACACAGGAAAAAAATGAACTGCAGCCCTGAAATAAGTTTCAAAAAGTTACCTCTTCTGAATTAGGTGTGTAGAATATGGACAGACAGTATAATAACACTTCTGTCATAATCTATTATTATCTGTTTTTTGTTTTAGACTTTTAATGATAATGAGACAAAGCCTGTTCAGTAGCGTTTAATTGCCCACATTACCCCGCATTTAACAGCCAAATACTGAGCCACTAGCATCAGACATGGTTCTTGTTGGCCAGTGACTCTCCACATGCACCTGATCACATCTCATTTAAAGAGCAACACACACGGGCACTGTGATGGAGGTGAGTGTATACAGAGCAGCTTCACTGAGGGATAAACACCACTCTTCCTCAAGATCTTCCCTCATGTGATGGAGGTGGAGAGTGCTGTCTAACACATTGCTCCATAAACCACAGCTGAGATGTGAAGACTGTAAAGGCTACAGAAAATGATTCACATCATAATCATCCTCATCACATCATCAGTGACCTCCTATATCATATATCCTGTGGGTGGAGACACAATCATCCTGCTCCTCCAGTTAGTTGTCAGCTTTCTCCTTTTATTTGTCTCTGTATGTATCTGTAATATAAATATGTTTCAGTGCAGGGAATTTGGGGTATTCACTGTAAAGAGTCCACCTGAACATTTCTCCCCAGTTTATTGGTTTTGTTTGTGTGAGCATATTCATTCTCTGCAGAAGTTGTTCATGTGCTGGTGAAGTAAGGAGATAAAAGGCCCGTCAAACGGGCTGAGACAACTACAGGGTCAGCTCTGTAGTTTAATTAAACAAGGAATTATGGGATTAGTGCACAGCTCCCATTACAGGCCATTGGAAGATTCTCAGGGAGAGTATCTTTTTGTATTACCCCCTAGCTGTGCCCCTTGAAAGCTCCCACTAGAGAATTCTCAACGGATTACATGTGGCCGCAGGACATGCTGCTGCATTAATTAAATCAATTCTTTTACCATGCAAAGATTTGTTTTCCTATAAACCCAGGTAAAAAATAAATAAATAAATTTTAAAAAGCATATATATATTTATACACATGCCCTCTTTAAAGAAAGCCTCCATGTCCTGTATATGTGTTGTTGGTAGGTTGGTGCAGGAGTGGTGGGGTGTTGGGGTGTTTGCTTGCAGAGTAATTTGGCACTAACTCAGCGTGACAACACTTGAGGCCGCTACAGTGGGCTGGGATCACTTTCCAAAAGGCACCGCCGAGTCCTCGGGGTGCAGCTGCAGCGGGATGGACTCTATTTGTTTTCCCTCCACATGCTGCTGGATTTAGGAGGAGGAGAGGGGCAGAGATGGAGGAGAGGGAGGAGAGGAGTAAAAATGAGGCTCTCTCGCCTTATGCTCTTTTCTCTCTCTCTGACTCGTCCTCTCTCTCTGGGCTGGGATTTGGCCGGTGGCTGAGGAGGTTTGGGTTTTTGTTGTTGTTGTTTTTATTGTTTGCCTGTTTCTTTATCTTCATTCACCTTATTACCAAACCACTCTCTTTGCTTTTCCTCCCAGTGTTGTTAACAATCCACATCATTTTAACATAACACAAGGTAAATCACATCTGTAGCTACCAGGTGCAGAATTTTACACCTCTCCAAGTTGCATCGAATAAGCATATTGACCAAAATGTAGCTCCAAAATGCAAAGAAATGAGTGGTCAAAAATAATAATAAATCAATCAATTTGCATCGCAACTAGGACCTGAGCAATTAATCTGCTGTCCCATATAATAATACAGTTTTCCTACACTTATACAGGCTCAATATTTGGCAAAAGTTAATGCTTACTACTCACTAAGCTCACCAAAAAATTACTATTGTTCATAATGCATTGGTTAAAGGGAGTGTTATTGTAAAGAGTATTAAATCATGATTTATTAATGAGTTATAAAATTCTATCAAATAGTAGTCATTACTTATTAGTCAGATTAATGAGTAGTAAACATAAAGTTAGTTTGCCAAATAGTGAGCCAGCCTTAGTGTAGGGAAACTGGAAAAGTTATTTATTAATGCTTTATAACAACTTTATTACAAATCCTTTATAAGTAACCTTTATAAGTAAAGTCTTACTGTAGAGTGGTAACAAAAATTGATAGAGATTCTCTTGATGGAGAGACTCTGCCTCTGATATCCAGCTGTGGTGAGTTTGTGCCTCCAAGACACAACAGAAGAGAATAAGGAACAGACAAATGTACCGAGCAGCGTGAGATCAGAGCTTTTATTCATAATCGGGATAAAAAATTATGGGAAAGCTCAAACACAATCCATAAAATCTCTTTTTAAAATAGTCCAATCTAACTGTTTAATAAGAACCTAACCCTCTTAAATAAATTTCATCCCAATATCCTCGGTGTGTGTGTGTGTTAGATGTGGAGCAGAAGCGTCATTATTTCACTGCCTGATATCCAGACTTTCTGGATGGAAGTTGTGAATATGCTTTTATTTTAATGTGTATAAGCACAAATATTTTATTTCAGACGGGATGTGGAGGTTGTTATCATTTCTAGAAGGGAGAAGACATGCTGATGCCTGGAGCTCAATGTTATATCAGTTCATTTTGGAACATGGAAAAATAAATACATTTGTTCTTGTTTTTTAAGGTATAAAAATATATTACATTGCATAAATCCTATAAATAAGACTTGTAAATGACAACAGTGTCATACATGAGGCCAGAAAACACTTCTATCTGATTGGTCCACAAGTCAACAATAATTTCTAAGGTGACATCTATAGACTCTGAGCTGAACTGTGTTTTAAAAGCACTGTTCCATTAACACTTGAGTCATAATGTGTGTATTCCCCTCAGTTTGTCTCATTGGAGCGGAGGCTGTAAAAACTGGGTCACCTGAGAGCGGCTGTGAGAAGCAGAGCTGAGAACATGATTGGACGTATAAATGTAAGCTCACGTTGTGTAGCAGAGCAGTGTCCGCGGCAGCTGCGCCAGCACACTGAACTGCACTGGTGGTTTGGTATCGCATGCTAGCAGCAGCTCCACACTTGATTTGGACGGCAGCACAATGAGATCCCCAGGATGGAGGAGAATAAAGTTTGACAGGCCGGTGGATCAGGAGGGTCGGCCACTCTCTGCAGCTGATAATGGAGAGCAGAGATTATGGTAATGAGACAGACGCCTGGAGCCGTTAGAGAGAGGCTAAACCTGGACTTCATCTTTGTCTCCAGCAGATCCCTCGATTGGCATGCTACGTTTTATCACACACACACACACACACACACACACACACACACACACACACACACACACACACACACAGCCTTCCTCTAAAAACAAATCTAATTAAACAATTACAGACACTCTGATGAGTTATTAATGATGGCTGTAATTCCATTTCCTGTTCCAGGGAGAGATGTATCACAACATTAATACCTAATTATGTTTTTAGGATGTTACATCAGTAAGAGCTGTGTCCCTCTGAGTCTGCAGCTTCATAATGAAGCTCTGACTTTCCTTGAAGAAGTGAATCAGCTCAACACACTGTGATTCTGTCTGGCTTTAGTCTGTGAGAGTTTCCCAGTGGGACCAGTGGGAGCAAGGAAATGGGTTACACTGGTTGAAACAGTTGTATAAATTCTGCTTATGCAAATATGGAATAACCAAACCTGTGTGAAATATTATCTTAGTAGGGAAAATGTGTCGTTAATGTCCTGAGCTCCATAGATGACAGTTAGAATAATAAGTGGTCAGAAACACTGCAGGTCACGTGGCTCACATACAGTGTCTCACAGTTAATTCCCATTATCCAGAACCACAGTTTCCACAGGGAGCAGCAGCATTTCAGGGAACTCACAGACTCTCATATTAAATTATCATATATTATCAATTTTTTGCATGTGTGGATATGTTTGTAAGCTGATTCAAAGCTAACTGTAACTCAAAATTTTGTTCAGCTATATTTTATTTTTGTGTGGTGTGTGTGTGTGTGTGTGAATTGTGATTTCTTCAGTTTGATTTAGAGCCTGTGAGGTTGAAACTATTTTATCAATCTACTCAAAAACACCACTGGACTGTGTGACTGAGGTCTGTCATGGGTCTGGTTGGATGATAATGGTCCTACCAACACCTTCAGTCACTGAACTGCTCAGCAGACAGGTGGATGACTGTTGTACAACTGTATAAAGAGACGGTCCTGTTCCCACTTTGCCCAAGACACTGGGACAATGACTGAGAGGCTGCATGAAACTAATTATGGGTCTTTTTGAAAATCATATTAGTTCCAGTATAATTACACTCAGGATCTGCTCCACAGGCGCTGACCAGTTGTACAGACCACACTGACTCAGCTGATGAGTTTATTAAGGCTCCACATTCGTTCACCACTGAGGGAGGAGGTCTTTTCTAATGAGGATCTACCTGCTCGGCTGCAGCCACAGTTTAACCCACTCACTCTTCAACACAAGCTGCTACACAACTCCACAGACAGTCACTGACTGTCAGGCCACAGACCTGAAACTCATTTACATGATGCAGAGTCAGGTGAGAGGTTGTGTATCAGTTGTATCTCGTTATGTCCACTACTCTGCCACTGAGTGTGTGTGTGGTGTTATGGTGCATTCCAGGCAACCCGTAACTCGTGTTTTTCCGACCAATTCTGACCTCTGGCATCACACAGCCCTCTAAACAAAATGGCAGGCCCTGTGGATGCAGTGTTTCTGCGTGATACACAGTGAGAAATAGACTTTATCATAGCAAGGTACTGCTCTAAAGTTATTTATCTGCTAATGTCTGTTAATGCACCTGCTCTAGCGTTAGCTAGTTTTCAGTACATTGATCAATACAAAATACGTTTCAAAAAATACAAATGACATAAGATAAAAGCTATAACAGCTTCTGTTACCTTATGCGCCATTTCCCATCCTCCGTTTCACTCAAATGAGCAATGAGCACGCACCTTTGGTGATTGAAATGATGAAGAAGCACTAATGCCATGTTTGTTTATTTATATCTTGCACCCAGAATTCCTTGCACTCAGAGAGTTTGGCCTAACTTGCCTGGAAAGCTACAAAGTCGTAAGCTGTGACTTGGAGTCGAGACTTACAGGTTCAAAAGCCTGCCTGGAACGTGACATTACACTGTGAACACATCTGCAGTCTGTCATTGTTTCTCAGATTTTTAATAGATGAAATGGAAACATTGGAAAATTCAGTAACTGTTGGTTTTATGTTCACTTACTGTTTATAGTCAAAGATGGACACTGTTTAATGCACAGTTTCAAATTGGGAATTAAAAATGAGTAATAGAAACACATGAACAAACTCTGAAATGTTGCAAAAAGTATAAAACACCTGTAGGAGATGGCTCCTCAGAATATCTGACACAGCATAAGGACAAATGATACAGTGGTTTCACAATCAAGCTGAGAGGCGGGAAATGTCTAATTAGACACAGACCACTCATAGACGTGTTTTATCAACTTCTCTAAAAACAAACTGTTATCTAAATTTCTCTTGTCATGCTCAAGATTATAATGCAACCCAGCAAGAGACAGAGTCAGAGACACAAACCTCAGCAGCTGGACCACTATCCACCTCTGACAGAGGGTTCACACCTCCAGCATCAGTAAACAGGGACACACTCAGACTACGTCCACACTGCTACATTTTCATTTTTGAAACAGACCAGACCATAACACCTGGAAGCACAAAGACACCTGAGCCTGTGTGAACAGAAGCAGACCATCTACTCTACGTTTGGTTAGTAAAAAATGCTATTAATGATAGTTGCACTATTAAAATGCAGAATTAAACTCCTTAACTGAAAAGACAACAAGGTCAGTAACATTTGTAATTTGTTAGTTGTGTCTCAAGGCTGATGGGAGCCAATCAGGGAGTGACTGTGGATTTATTGCTTCCAACTAAACCTGGACCAGGAGCGTTTCCAAAAATCTCAGCCTCAGGTGTTGAGAACTCTTAGGAAGGGGGGGAGGGGCAGGCACCCATGCACCCATGCACCCGAAAAGACAGTAAATGTAAATTAATTTTGATGATCCCCACTCAAATCTTGTCTCGTGTAGTTTTTTGACCATCTTTTGTGGCCATCTTGGATTTCTGGCTGTGAAAAATCAAAACTTTAAATCTATATAGCTCCTGAACTACACATCCTACGGAGTCAACTGACCCCATTTCACTTTTGTCTTGGCATGAGGAATTAGTAGAGATAGAATTGCCATGGTTATCTGGAGTCGTGTGGACAGGAGGTGAAAACGTAGCAAAGGAGACGTGTTTCAAAACCAAAACGTTGCACTATGCTTCCTTAAGTGGAGGCTGTGTCTCTCTTGTCTCGGCTCTGAAAGTCCTTTGTGCTGCTCTTACTGCTCAGCTGCCTCAGTGACAAAGTGGGCTCACCTTAAAGAGCCAGGAGCCTCCCGGAGCCTTTCAGGACCAATAGAAGAAGAACCACAGGGGGCCAGTGGCCATGAAAGAGCGCACACAGCCCCGCTGCACTCTGCAGGACTTCAGTAAACACTTCCAGGCCGAGTCAGTGAAGCTGAGCGGCCGAGCACTTTAAGAATTAAAGAGGTCAAATGGAACACAGAGGGGGGAGGGGGGACATGATCCTGATTTTAGGTGCTTTATCATGTTTAGATTCATCGGCTGTATCACATCCATCCAAGAACATCCATGCCACCTATTGAAATGTAAATACTCACACTGCTGCTGCAAATTGTTTTCTGTGGTGAAACAGCTCCTGATGGTTTTCCACTCAATAAATCTGGATTTTGTAACGCGGCTTACTATGATATCAGCCACAGGTTCATTTCATTTTTTGCTGAAGTGGCATGTTTTCATTTGAATTGCAGATTTTTTTTTTTTATTCCTGCACAATATGAAGCCTTGAACACTAAACTAATGAGGCTAAAGCCAAAGTTTTAAAAATTATTCCAAGAACACAAAAGAAAGTGAAATGAAATCTGCCAATTGGCACGAGGAGCCACTCCCTCAACAAAGGCCTCAAATTCGAGCCCAAATGGGCAAAACTGAGCTGAAGCGGAGACCAGTGGCACGCCGCCGCCGCTGCCTCTGCTCGCACTGCTATTCACACAGTTCAGCATTGTTCCTGCTTTTGTTCCAACACAGCTCCGCACAATGGTATTTAGTCACAACTAATGCAGCAGAAGTATACAGTAAGCAGCAGGAGTGCAGCGTGTGTGCAACGTAGGCACTTTCACAAATGATGGATCAAATATTTGGAGGAACTCTGAGAAATCCCAACTTTTGTTGTTTGTCTGTGAGGAACAGTTGAGTGCAGCCTCAGACAGAGAGCTGCAGGAGCTGCTACAGGAGAGGAGAGCGCTGCCTCTGAATGCTACATAGAACTGGCACTGAACTCAATCCAGCCCACACAAAGATGCTGCTTTATCAGGGCATTATGTCTTAGCAAACTGCTATTAATGCAAAGTCTTTATCTTCTTCTCTCCACAGGCTCTGGCACGCATGTGTCTTTATTTAGCAGACAAAAAATAGCCATAAACAAAAATTGCGGACTGTCAATATAAATACTGATAAAGATTAGAGCTGGGAGCAAATATAATAATAAGAGGCCCTCTTAAGATATACTCGACACAGCAAAGCCCTCAGTGGACAGCTGCAGGCTTAGAGAAGGCAATTGCAGGAAGTTTTAAAGAGCAATAGAATAATCTTATTTTGGAAGAAAGTAGATTAACAATCAGAGCAGAGCAAAGAAAATGAAGCGATCTGTGCTTGTTGACTCTTCTCTGGTCCAAAAGCTTAAAAGAAGTACTGATGTGTTTGTAGGAGATGGAGGAGAGGTGAGTTTTCATCTGCTCTTGTCACTTCAGGCTGATCTGGGCCTTTTCACATACTGTATGTGCCATAGAAACCATGTGAGTGATCTGAGTCAGAGACAGGAGATCTCACAGGCTTTATTATACTGTATATACTGTTTTCTTAAAGGCTGTGACTGGTTAGTTTGTTTGGTTTATTAGGCTGGTTACACATGAGACACTTTTAGGCTCCATTTTGGAGCCTAATTCAACCATTTTCTTAATTCATTCCTTTATGATTATTTGTCCAATCGTCAAATATGTTGAGTCAATGCAATTATTTGCTGTTCCTGATCAGGTTGGAGCCTCCCTGATTGTGAATTGTAAGTATCAAATATGTTTGATACTGAATACTGTTGTGGTATGGAAATACCCACAACAGCCAATGAGAGTGAACAGACTCGGAATCACCACCAATCAGATGTTGTCTGCCAGGACTTCAATCATATCCTTTTTCCTCTTTTTTTATTTTTCGCTGCATTAAACAGAGCACACAGTCGATCGTCCTCCACATTTGTTTTCCTTCTCATGCACATCTAAACAAGTGAGTTTCTGTGAGATGAGCCATGGTGAAAGCATTGTTACAAACAGCACGTATGTCACCGACGTTTCGAGTATGGGCACTTGGAAGGTTATAATTTTCTAAATCAAAACAGTCTTTATGCCTTAAAATTGGTTAAGATTTAAAAATTGTCTCAGCTGCTGGCGACCTTAACAACACAGGGCACAGATCTGTATTTTAGACCCAAACATTCAGTTTAATGGATTCTGGTCCAGTAAAACACAGAAAATCATTTTTGATCGTGAAGAAAAAGAACCCTGATGAGAAGTGGCCCATCCAGGACGTATTTGAACATAAGGAGACTTCAAGACCAGAACCTCAAGGGATTCAGCACAAGATCTGATGGTGTGTAAACCTCAGAAACACTGAGTTCAGGGTGCAGATCATAAAATCTCTATCTATGTAATGGATGGGAAGAGAAGACTCATGAAGCTCATGACTCAAAGCCTTCTGTCAAACATGGGGCTTGTGTTGCAGCTCCTCCGGTCTGATGCTTTCACAGATGGACACAGGTACTGCAGCAGTCTGTGGCTCAGATCAGTGACAAAAGCATCACAACTCACTGCACCACCATGTCATCATTCAGCAGGATGACAATCCTGAACAATCGGCCAAAGCAGCCAAAGAGCTCTTTTCATGGAGCAGAAGTGGACGATTATTGACTGTGAAAAGAAACATGAGCTTCCATGTTTCTGTGTTTTGTTGAGTCTTTCTGAACAGTCTGATGAAATAACTCCTGGAAGCTTGTCTTTTACAGGAAATGTGTGGTAGAGGTTAAATGTCAGTTGGCTACATATTCCAGAAAATCACTGATCTCAGAGCAGCACCTGCAGTTCATCTTGTCTGTTTAAAAACAGATCTGATACACAACACGTTCATCACTGAGCATCAGAGACGCTGGTGGACTCTGAGCCAGGCTAGCTGTTTCCCCCTGCTTACAGTCTTTATGCTGAGCTAAGCTAACTTGATTCTGGCACAATCTTCATAGCTGACTCTCATCAATCAAGCACATTTACTACACTGATAAAGCATATATCATTTTAATAAAAAGGACTGCAACCGTTCACAGTCTACTAATGTGTATATTTGAATCTCTTTATAGTTTTGGACTGAATAGTTGTACTTCCACCTTCAGAGATACAGCAGGCAAAACTGACCTCACACATTTTAATAAAGAGCGACATCTATTGATATGACCGTTGATTTAAACTGACAATTTCTGTCTGTGCAAACAAACCATTTTAAAACTTCTCATCAAATGAAGTGAAAGCGTCTTAGCATCAGGAGACATGAACTGCAGCTGCAGATCAACCTGCTCAGGCTGTAGGAAGGTTTCTAGTTGTACTTCCCGTCTAACAGGAGTGTAAAAGTGTTGGAGGAGGAGTGGTGGGGTGGTGGTTGGGTATGGCAGACCCTCCCCCTGCAGATGTAGATCCATTCAGAGCCGGAGCATTAGAAATGCCGCTCAGCTCAGCTCACAGAGGAGAAGCTTTCCTTTCACTGTTTTGCTGTTGTCTAGCTCAATCGTGTCACTTTGAGGGAGTCTATTCAGAGGTATTCATGCATCTGCCTTCAGGCCACAATGGCCGCCACTTTATAAACTGTCAGCCTGCTCGCCTCGAGCCTTTGGTTTATCTTTTTTTTTTCCCTCTCTTTAATAAACTTGGAGGAGTTCATCAACTCTTTCAATTGTAAATCCAGGAACAAATAGCAGAGACCAGGTCTCCTGGTCCAGTTTAAGTTCTTTCAGTTGTTAGTTACTGTGTTTATATGACACATGCTCAGTTTCCGTGGCTACAAATATTAAACGTAACTGATTTTAAGGCCGCAAACCGTGAAGAGGGAGATTCTTCAGACCAGGTCCCGTCTCACCGAGCACATTGTCGGCACTCTCTCAGGACACTGAGCACTGACATTAAATACTCTCACCTTTAATCACATTACTCAGCTAATCACATTAATCAGATCATTTAAATGAAGTTGTATTAAAAACATCTTGTACACACATCATATCGTTTTGCAGCAGAGCTTTAGAAAAGACGTGTGAGTTTGTAAATCTGTATGATACTGAACTCAGCTCTGAGGGTAAATATCCTGAAGAAAATCCTTATTATTACAGAAAAACATGATTTTATTCTACAATATCATGATGGTGTTTTCTGGAAGATTATTCATGGATTCAACCTAAAAAATAAATCTCATTTGGTAAAAGAAAGCTGTGAATCTCTTGCTTCAACCAAACAGCTCCTCTCACATTCACAGCCATCCAGAAATAGTATTGTTCTCCATGTGTCAGTATAAATGGTGAAAATAAAGTATGACAGCAAAACTGTAAATCTATAATGTTTTAGAGACATAATCCTCATTTCACCCTGACATGAGGAAATATAATTATAAACCATTCCATGACTGTTTTTAAAATGAAACTGGAATTTGAAATTAGCAGAATAAAAGAAAATAAGAATAAAATGCTTCTATTTATATGTCACTGTTTTACTGAACAGATGAGCAGGGTGATTTTAGAGTCCGTGACCTTCAGAGGACAGAGATCAGCTGTGAGCCACTGGCCCCTCCCCTCCTCTTCCATCCCCTCCTCAACTCTACCAGGACATTGTAACGATGCAGGGATATATTGGAGCATGGCTTTGCTTATTACAGATGTTCTGGAGGCTCAGTTGACTGCTGCGCCACATTTTGGGCCTACATACAAATATAAAGCTGTTATGTTATATTCTGTTCATTTTGTTGCACTGCCGAGGTCTGAGCTCATTTATCATCAGGAGAGAAGCCGCAAAATTCAGGAACATTTCATAAACACAGCCTAGAATTTACCATTTGATTGCATGAATTAGCTTTTGATAAAATAGCTCCTAGTTCCCACTGATAATAAAAAATATATATATTTTATATATTTATAAATAATAAAAATATTTTATTATTTTGACAGATATTTATGAGTGAGCATTTTAAATGGATTGGTTATTTTTGCATTTTATTTTCCTTACATCTGGGAAAATGATGTTTAGGTTTATGATTATAATGGTTATGCTGTGATTTTTATAATAGTAAAATAGTAATAGTAATAGTGCAGCTGTAATTAAGAGTAGTGTGAAATGAATGAGCGAGCAATTAATGAACAGTTAGACCAATTATAGAAAGGAAATAAATAATGCTTTAAGTATTTTATTTAATCCAGCACACACTGATCATCAGGGTCCAGTCAAAAGATCTAAAAAATATATAAATTAATATATTCAACATTAAACGTCAGTAGAAAACTTCCATGTGTTTTTATTCCATCTTAATAAAGACCTGTTTTCTGCAGAGCATTAATACAGTGTCTGTCTTTTTGAAAAGGTCCTGTACTTCATCCCTTCATCCCCACACTCCTGCTCTCTTCCTCTTAACCTCTAGAACAGTCTCCAGTCATTTCAAAATAAAGTCTTCCCTGAACCTGGAGCTGCTCCTCAGAGCGTGCTCCCTGTGTTATTCCCCACTTTGTGAACACGCCTCTCAGCTCTCTGGCCTGAGAGTATGTTTAATGTGTGGCTCAAATTATTTTAATGCAGTGACGGAGAAATGGCCATTAATCCACTTTCATACCTTTCAGCAGCGTGAACATTTTTTCTACACCCCCAAAATTACCGGGCCTTTATGCCCCAGTAATCTCTGTATATTTAAGGTCATTTTCTAGCCAATTACACTGGATGGGTGCATTTGGTGAATGTGATTTCCTCTATGGATTGATGGAGAAGACCATGAATAAGCCATCTAATAGATCCACACACACACAGACCTCTGTATGGAAATTTCAATCAGGATTTCAGAGCTGCATTCAGCCACTGCCGCCATCTCCAGCGTGCCATCCCAACATGCATTGCTAATATGAATAATCAGTTATACACACTCCGACTCCATCTTCACCGTCTCTAAAAAAAATAAATAAAATATTCAGTAAGGTGTTTCAAAATTAAAGGACCTGAGACCTTGTTCTTTTATTCTGAAAGCCCTCCACCTCTCAGGGACTTACTGTGTCGTTAAATTGAACAACAAGTTACAAGATAATGTAAATCAACATGTAATCTACTGTCACTGTGACAATATGCAGATGATTTTATCCTGTATTTAATTAAAGAGACAAATAACTTGTGTCTCTGGTGTATAAATAAATTCTTCTGTGGATGAAAGAATGAAGCTAAAGGCTTGTGAAGGAGCTGTGTGTTTGACGCCGACAGCGTTTGATCCTGCAGCCGAGGTGGAGGCGGAGGAGGCCTCTGAACGGGCTCTGGGGGCCAAATGAGTTGGATTAAAGTAGATGTCTCTGCCAAATCCTAACACAGTGGCAGGTACAGGCCAATCACAGGATGGCAAGTTAACCTCTTTAAAATGATCTGTTCATATTCTCCATGTTCTTTAATAATAAAAGAATTTAAACTGCAGCTTTTCATCACTAGAGTCATTCTGACGGGTTTGGAAACATTAGATCGTTGCTCAGTTTAAGTGAAGTGCAGTGTTTGAACAAAGCTCAGCCTCCTCGGTGGTTTGTTAAGAACTTGTCTGTGTGTAAAACGTGTGTGTGTGTGTGTGTGATGTGTGTGCTGCACACACTCAGGCTCTGCAGCGAGGGCTCAGCTCAATTAAAGACCAACCAAAGTGTTGACATTTTATTAATTTGTTGTTGCCATATTGTTTGTGCTATGTGATGTGATTGCTGTGTTTTCTTTTGTGCTGTGTGTATCCTTTTTGCAAATGGGCTGTTAATGGGCTGCCTGAGGCTTCTGACTGCCCTCACCCCCGGCCTGCCTGTTTGTTCTCTCTGCGCTGCTCCTTCTTTTGTTGGCTGATCAGCTTCCCAACGGGTCACCAGACAAGATTCTTGGCATTTGTCGGCAAAATGAAAGGAGGATTAAGGGATGGCTACTGAACACTCCATGGCAAAGAAGTGGGCTGCTATTCTCCCATTCAAAGCTCCGTCCCAGCCCGGCAGCTCGCCTTTATATATGTTTGTTTTGTCAAAAGACGTTTGCCAAGGAGTCCAGAAGTGCTACAAGACACCAAGGAAATCAACAAGTAGGTCAGGCCTGACAGACATGTTAATGGAAGAGGAGAGAGCAGCAGTCAGCTGGAGCTGCAGCTTTAATTAGTACAACTGCAGCTAATCACATGCAGCGGCACTGAATTATCATTACATCACATTCAGTCATCACTGATGAATGACCAACCAAATGAAATGAATTCATTTGTGTAATGGAGGAAACCACTGCTGCTTATTATTATTATTATTATTATTATTATTATTATTATTATTATTATTATTATTATTATTATAACAACAACAACAACATTAAGAAGAAAATTTGAACAGAAATCTGCGCTGCTGGGGTAGTGGTCTCTGTCAACATGGGAATCAAACCCATTGCCTTAATATCATTAAAAGTCACAAGTTGTACAGCCAGAGCTAATCATACAGACACACGATCATGTCCCTCTGAACACTGACATCTGTCAACCTGTATGTGTGTGTATGTTGGACTTTAACCACAATGACTAGAAAAAAAACTGCCAAATGTCTAACTGACAACACAGTCAATCAGTCAATTAAATGATCTGAATCTAATGTGAATGTACATGTACATAGTAGTACAAAAGAACTTTTAAGTTGAAATAACAAATGCAAAATCTCAAGTCATCTACACATGGGGGGCACTCAGCCTCACTGCAACTCTGCCCAAAAGTGGACTGCCATTAATACTTTCATCAAGAAGCACCAGAGGAAGAATAAATCAGGTGAAGGCCAACCCACATATCATCTCCAGAGAGTTGCAGACCTCTCGGGCAGCATCTGGGATAAATGTACATGCGTCAACAATCAAGCAAAAATGAAAATACATGTTATTCATGGGAGAGTTGCTAGAAGGAAGCCTCAAGAAAGTGATCACTTGGACAAACCAGAGGCCCATTGGAAGTCCATTCTCTGGACAAATGAGTCCAAAATTTAATTATTTGGCCACAATCACAGGCACCATGTTTGGAGTTTCAAGCAGCACTGTATATAGTATTTGATGATAGTATGTCTCCTGACACGTGACCTACGACTATGTGAAACTTGGAACAGACCTCCTCAGGGTGTTGGAGCAGGTCTGTTCCAGGCTTCACTTAGTAATAGGTCACATACCCTACGCACAAACACTCAGGTACAGTATAGTAGAGTATAGATGTCCTCACTCACGTCACCTGATTGTGTCAGTCATTCATATCTCATGATGCAAGAAGTCAATCACAAGAAGTAAAGTTGAATGGGGAACTCTTGTTTGTTGTGGACTTGTTAGTTGTGAACATGTTATAGAGACTTGGTCAGAATTTTCCTGCAAACATGGAGAGTCTCATTCAAAGTGACATGAGTAATTAATCATACTCATACAGATGACAAATACTTCTTTCTTTTAGCTGCTATTGGCATTTGTCATTTATTATCTGTGCTATATATTTCTTTGCTGTTGTCTGCTGTTGCAACCTTGTAAATTTCCCTACTAAAGGATTAGTTGGGCAAACAAAGGATTATCTTATCTTATCTTAATTAGATTTATAGAAAGAAAACTAATAACAACTGCTTTGTATGTACATTTGTCTATGACGTTCTCTGATGGACAACGCCCTTCACTTTATGTTTTTGTTTTTTATTACAGTGTGAAAGGGAGATTAACGACACACTGGAAAGTAGTTCATTTAATGAATTATAACACATAAATTTATGTAAACAAATAATGTGGACTGCATTTCACTTTATTTCTGTTTTCTATTCAAAAGTATGCATTCCTGGAAGAAATGTCTTTTGTACTTTTTTGTAATGTAAGAACACATAAAGATTGTAAATCTTTCTGCATGAGAAGAATTGAGATCAGATAGTGAGCAGTTCCAGGTCAATGTCCATTGGAATGCTGAGAAAAAGAAGCTGCGTGCTCAGCTCCCATAGTAGCTCCCATCGTACACAAAGATATGAGTTAGACAAATGACCTTTATTCTATTACTCTATTATTATGAGTGCTTCCTGGAAGATCACCTGCAATGAACCTGTGCCACCACACAGAAAAAAACCAACAGCAGTTTGAAAAAAAAATGCAGTTCAACTAGTTACATAGTATTTTACAGTCTGAGCTCACAACGGAAAATAATTAATAATAATGATGATTTTGCAGGTGCTCAGGGGAACCAGTACCAAGTCAGCACGTGCCAGACATAGAGAAAACCCCAAAACCAGGAACAGAAAAAACAAACAAGGGAGGGGAAAACAGAGGAGATTATTGGGAATGAGTGAGTGGAAAAAAACAACAGTGTTCTGTGCACTGTGATATAGCTAGTGATATAGCTAGTTTTGGCATCAGGTTCCTCTGAAAGCTTGTCTTTAGCTAGTCCTGCATCTGGATCAATTGATTTTTATTTTTTTTTGGACGTTCCCCCGAAGGTCCTTTATTTCTTTGATGAGTGCTCACTAAGTATTTTGAGAAATCAGCCTCTCAGTGATGACTATTCTCCCTGCAGCCTAATCCACAGAGCCTACACTGTTCTCAGCAACAACCACAATGGAGGCCATGTCCTCACGCATTAGTTCCACGGATATATTAACCATTATGACCTTGGCAATTACCCAGTCTTTGTCAAAATTGTGTTTACCAGACTCTCATCAACAAGGTCATTCTTTTGATGCTATCACTTTTCTGTGGTGTATTCCTTCTTGGAAGTCAGTGTTTGCACAGCCTCTTTCACACTGGGGTCACTGTTGTCTGCAAGAGACATTATGGTAGCCACTTCAAGCAGTAAGGCTCCAGCAAGACCACATCCTGCCAGTTAGTAGAAGAAAGATTGAGATAACACTGTGAACCAAGTGAAAATGACAGAAACCAAACAGAATCAATGAAGAGATTAGTGCAAGTTAGTCACACATGGGGAGTTTTCCTTCTATAATTCTGTAATAAGACCGGGAACTGAGCTGGAGCTGGTTGTGTGTCCTTTGCCTCCTGTGAACTGTCTAGACCCTTCACTGGATATAGCTGCCTCTTCCAGCATTTCAGTAATCTTTGTGCTCATGTGGGATTAAGTCTCTACATGAACCACTTTTCAGTCACTTGGGGGCAGCAGAAACAAATAATAAACATACCATTGCAATATTTTAAGTTTATGAGTCAATTACCCTAAAATTAACGAAGAGCGGTCTATTTATATAAAATACATATCCAGCTAATAAAAGCAACATTAGCATCCATTTTTGAATGTGGTGTGTGTGTGTGTGTGTGTGTGTGTGTGTGTGTGTGTGTGTGTGTGTGTGTGTGTGTGTGTGTGTGTGTGAGCACGAAGGCTGATCCAACACTCAGGACAGTTCCTCAAGAATCCCTCAAGGCTGGAAGCAGGAAGCAGACATCAAGCAGCAGCCAATCC